>VALG01014196.1:1244-13097 GCA_009835305.1 Ipomoea purpurea | reverse complement strand
AATGATAATAAAACAAACATTGTGGGAGGCGCTGTATGCCGGTGGAATAAAGGGTCCGATGTTGGAGACGAAAAAAACCTAATAATAGACGCGGTGTGGGTTCCAGTCTTACCCAATTTCTACAGCTATACTGAGGTTTGCTAGAGTGCGCATTTGTAAGTAGCTCGATTCGTCTATCCTTCATCCTAATGGCGCCAATGTGTTGATACCAATTACAATCATCTAGCATTGCGATACAAGTAACTCATTTATTCCTACGAACTAATAGTTATCGCTCGAAACATCAAACTAACTTCATGAACGATATAAGACGTGAATCAGTCGGTATTGGGACAGACACCAATTCGGGGTAGGAGGATCTCAGGAGGTTCTGGGAATCAAGCTCATATAGGGGAGAAAACCAGATGCGCTCCCGAGGTTGAGAGTACATGATCTTATGGGCTGTGTCTTAAGCCGGTGGTCGAAGGTGATTCGTAAAGGCGTACTCAACCTGCCACTAGTTTTGTCTTGGACTTAAGGGGCGTAACGAGGCGCACTGTTCGGCAACCTCAGACTATGGTGGCCTGGGTAGGGTGGTGAGAACTACCTGGCATTTGCACTCGACGCACGCTAATTCGTCCCCGAATTGACTTTCTTAATTCACTTCAAATGCCCTGGATCCTTTGTGGAACCCGATAATAACTCAGCAACACTTGCAGTTAGACAGCGTCTACTCATGTTCTCCGCAGAACTTATAGGATACACCCTACGTTATGTACACTCAATCATGTGTGTGTAGCGAGTATGGTACAAAAAGGATAAATGCGTTGCCGGTTAGAATCTTATCCAGTTCGACAGATAAAAACAAGCTATCGCTAACTATTAGCTAACAACTACATACAGACTTAGCTAGAGATCAACACCCTGGCTAACCTCGCGAGATTATCCAGCCCTAGACTAATGTACGATTCATGAGGATTACTCGATCAAGATACGATTGCTACTTCATTCAGTACCTCACTAGGCATCTATACATCAGTTCGAATTATATCATATATATAATCATACTTCGTAAAGAAACGAATAACTTAATCTTTTAATTATCATAAGAAAAACATTTACAGATTTATTCAAAGAATTACCGACACAATCATCAAAATCTATATTATCAATGCATCTAAGATTACCACAGCTATAACATATCACCAATATCAAGATACATCATCAACACTTTCATAAACGATTTCATTGCAAGACAGGAGAATATAAGGTATAGTATAATTGGATGCCTAAGAGGGAGATCATAGCTAAGAAAATAGGTTTTGTTGAGACATGGTTACCCTCTTTAAGCCTTAATTAATTTCCTGGCTTGAAGTGGTCTATTCTCAAAGCTTAGATCATTATTTTGATTTCTCCTATGAAATTCTTGGACTTTTTGTACCTGGTGATTGAACTTATTGTATCGGTGTGGGGTTCTACAGTGTCGCCTATATGTTTCCGTACCTATAATTTCACTTATATTAATATATGATATTACTAAGTAGGAGTCCTCAATTAGGGTCTATAAATACTATGGGCTTGCTAATCTATTCCTTTTTTGGACATAGGGCTAGGTTTTAGAGGTGAGGGCCAGGCACTAATGGTGGGCATTTTACCTAATTAATTTACCTGTAATAATTTGATCTATATGTTTGGTAAATGATTAAATGATTAATTAAGGTTTTTTAGGAGGTCGTATAACACGGGGGTGTTACAAATTGTGTCCATACCTATCGTATATCTCATCTCATCACTATTGAACTATAAGAACACAAGTCCCCGTATAAGTGGATGTATATTGAGATCACTATATATTGTCAGGAATAGGACAAGGATGAAATGCATGAGGAGACAAGAATAGCCCTATAATGGACCTATTGATTTTGATATTGCTATGGATTATATATAAGCTTTAGAATCTCAAACAACAAAAATTGTATATCCAGTAACTTGGTTAGAGAGAATTGTTACACGTTTCAGATAAGAGACTAAAATTCAAAGAAAAATAGGATAAAAATAAATGCTCCATGCATGGTATTCGACAAACCGTATGTAACTCACGACCTGGGTACCGCTCATTTTAAGGCCCGTAATTGTTCTAATGCAACATAGCTCTTTACAACATATGGTAGTTTATAATCTTCCTAATTTACTGACAGTAATACGGTTGGCTTAACGTGAGAGTTGATTATTGAACAGATCTCTTATTCTATCACGAAGGCGACTATTATAGTGGACTAAAGGTGGAGATTATAATTTCTATTTGTTGAACGTTATTACTTTTACATATACTTGACACGGGACTATATTTTGCTCTATATAGATACGGTGATGTAAGTCTATATTTTGGTAATACACCATTCGCGATATTTCTTCTTTAATTTGAGATCATACCTGTTACGATACGTCAAATTCAAAGTATGTTGAATATTATTTGCCTATGTTTATGTGATCAATGGTGTAGTCAAACAGATACGATCATTGACTCCGACATTGACTTCTATTCTTAACAAGTGAGGTAATTTTTGAATTATATGGATTTATCACATGGTTAACCTATTTACATTTTCAGTGTGCGCCTATCCAACTCTCATTATCCCATCGCCTTAATCCAAAGGATTATGAAGTACCTTCTTGTAATAAAGCTCCTCAAAGGATAAAGGGGTTTGGAGTAATTCTGCAAACACGACTGCATATCAAATTGAAAAGTTGAAGGAATAGAAGAATACTGTCTGGTCAAATCCGCTGTAAGATTACATTAGTCTAGAACGCGAGAAAAGACAAAATAATCTTCCGTATGCAGAATTGCTGAGAGTTGCTGTCATCCTTCAGAGCTTGTGCATGGTCGGTCCTAAGAGATAGTCTGATATTTGGACTGACAGGCTTTCTATGGGTATGTAGAAGGATGTAATGACCCTTCGGCACTATTTCTACTGGCATCATTCTGTGTGTCTGGGTCAACTATTATTTTATTCATTTAACGAGGTCACTTATCAACAATCTGAAATCTGATGTTCATCTTTAGGACTTATATAGGCACAAATCTCTGCACAGGACGGGTATTTAGGGTCGAAGTCATATAATCAAAGACATGAGACAAATCGATACCCGATCTTGTATAAACGACCTTTTTAGGTCGAGGATTGTATAGTTGGTAGTACAAGCGGCTATAATGACAGAACGTGTTGCGTAGATAATCTCTAAATCCTATGCTCAATCATTGCTTTCTCACCTATTATCATTGCTCCAGAACTATCCGCTTCATCATGATGTGTATACTGGCATATATCGGCCTTAAGTCTCAACAGAATACACTAACCTCCTTGAGATTAACTAATTTTGGTTAGGATTACCGTAGGGTATTTCTTTCTCCCGGGCGCCTATGTATGTCTATTCAGGGGTGTTTTACATACTTAATTTCACCGGACACTTTTGGTGGGACACCTTATTCAACCTGAATAGACACTGCAGTTCTATATATTCAGCTGGTCTCGTGCCACAAAAAAATTATTAGTCTTAGTGTAGTTTAGGCACGATTTTGTGGAATTACGACACCTGGGAGCACGCGATACAATCCGATTATATACAGCGCTGTATTCGAGTGATATGATGATCTTTGATTTTCTTGGGTCATCCTCAGACCCACTTGTAGTTTTGATTGTGGAGTGTTTAACTGGTCTTAACGCTGTACATTTGAGGTGTTGAGATACCTTGCTCGTCAGAAATAATATTCATAGCAAGGACCTGTAATAACTATGCTTGGACTAACCTCATTCGCATATTCTCGAGTATTGGTGGTAATTCAGGTACAGAGATCGTATCTTCTGTGTTCGTATTTCAACAAAAGCCTTAAGTTGGAAAAATAGGTAATTCTGGGTTCGATGCTTCATGTTTTGTTTATACCAGTAAGACGTTATAGGCACCCAGTTGTTATTTTCTACTAGTGGTTGAATCTATCATATGTATATAGGTTATATAATAATGACTATACAAACAACTTCCATGTGTGAGGGAACCTCAACGAACATAGGGTCGGGATAGCGATAATCGTATGTTGTAGATAATCTATTATATCCAAAAAGGTGTGTTTTGTGAGGCACTCTTATACCCTTCGCCTAGCCGGGACACATGGCATGATCTCCTATGCTTCTCGTTCCTTCAAATAAACCTCATACAAAGGTTCATTTCCAAATTATATTGCCGTATCAGGGACTTCAACCATCTTCTCAAACTATGTGATAAATCCAAAAACACATTCCTTTCTTCAATGATAGTTTGAATCCAGAGAAATGAATAATGCACTCATATCCGCGATGTAATAAAATTATTCTACGATTTTTTATCAAATGAGTACCATAATCTACTTTATCGCAAAACTTCAGAATTAAAAATAGTCACATTTTAGGAAGAGGAGAGGTATGTTTAATTTTCATAACCATGGACACATAAGTTGATTTTGCGTATAGTTATTTACATTTGTTTGCAATAATCATTAATTAATTACATCCTTCTTAGCAAATCTATTGCATGGTAACACACCCACTGAAGCTAATGTATCTTTATGCTTGCGATGAAAATATAGATTATACCTTCTCTGTAGACAAATGACCCATACTCCAACGTTTATTTTGGTCAGTAGTCACAGGAACATAGGAACACATCGGATATAAAATTTTAGGTACATAAGTACCATCACCTTTACAATGTTCTGACATAGGTAGATTGATCTTTATCCTTTTATCTCAAAAGATGAGAGCACCTATTGACATTATTTGTACATATTGTTCTATTGTCAGTACCATCTTGACCTCTGATTCATCCAGTTTCAGAAAACAATTTTTTCTTCCCACGGCATATGGTTCTAACTTTGACACATCTATAAGCAAAGCTATCCTTATTTGAAGGCATGATTTGATTTCCATATATCATGCTAGACAATAAGGGCTACATCCGCTCGTGCTAAACATATAGTTATAGATTGAGTGCGATGTATACGGTCTTCCAGACTGGCTTGTGATCACGTAGTGTTTTCCACGCTAATGTTGTGCTCTGTGCCGGAGGGTCGATCTGATGGATGCCACTCATTCCGAACGATCGTGTTCTGTCATCATAGTATATTTCCATATCAGAAATTTATGTAATCTTGCTGGCGCACACAGTATCTTTCCACATTTCATTGTCAAAAAAGCAGATTGTAACATAGGACATAACTCTTTCGAGTCTCGATCTGATTGGTTTGCCGAATTGTTCGGTCAGGGTACTCTACCTTTTTCCACTTGGTCTTCACTTGGTTGGAGTTACCACGTCCTCCCTCCTGTGGTTGAAGTTACCACGACCTGCTTCACCAGAACTCCTTCTTTCCTCTTCCCGACGGACCTCGCTACCCTGATCCGCCACCTCTTTTCTGATTAGTGACCGAGTCAACATAAGGGTGATCCGTTCTGAACTTATCGGTCTCTCTATGGACCGCCACGCGCTTCAACTATGGTTTTCCGATTTTGACGCATTTTGTCTAATATATTTATTCATTTTGGTTTACGTAGGATGCCTACATTTCAGACTGCATGGCACAATGTATATAAGTGATGCTCACGAGGTTTTGTTGGTGACTCTATTATTGAGGCCACACAACTTTTTTTGTGCTTTTATGGTCATACTTATCGGCATTGGTATTCGATAGAAACTGTGTTATCAACCAGGTTATGGTAGCACAACATACTATGTCTAATGTTCTCACTCTCCACATAGCTAATTTCTTATTCACACGAGGCAATATTGATGATTAGTCGTATAGTATGTACGTCTATTCTGTTGTTGTACATTGGATATGGAATTATGACTTGGTCATGCTACTGAGGCAATTTATCGTACATCCTTCTCAACGACTGCAACTTAGACTTCTGGCGCCCGATCAACTCCTTTGTGTGACACATTTAAGATAGTTCCAACATTGTTGGTGCTGGTTTGACAGGCAACGAGGCTAATTTGCTTAAAAAATAAGGCCGAAAATAAGAACAAACCTCTTTGAGTTGAAATCTGACCCTAATTAGCTCATGTCTAATAATTCTCGCGCCTTAGTCGTTAATAGCGCTAGCTTTTAGCTCGGCCTGCGTGTTACAACTCGTGGAGTAACCACCTGCTCCAAAATTTTGAGGCGTGCAAATTGTGGTGGAACAATGCGATAAGTTTATAGCTCCCAACAATTTAGTCTAGTGCAGATAGCTCCTATCCGTTTACTATAGTATTGGGTACTCGGCTTCCTCCATGTTTCAGAGTTATTATAAAAAATCTGACAATTCTCTCGAAACCTATAGCTTTCAACCTACGAGCACAAGGGTTCTCGGGTGGGGATACAAGGTTGAGACTGACTCGGTGACTCTGTATATCAGATGTAAACTGACTATAATTAAAGACTAGTACTTCACTTAAATTTTGGAATGCGAATCATGAATTTATGTCTTATATTATATTGGATATTCCTTTTTACCTTTGTATATCTTTTCATATACAGTAAACATTTGAGTTTGGTTTGGTGCTTTATGATATACTTTATTTGGACATACCTACTTCTTGATTGTTAACTATTTAGTATAATATAAGTGGTGATATTTTGATAAAGCAGTTTTTTGGGATATCATATGTTAGTTTTATATTTAAAGATACATGATGTGAGGTCGAGGATTGATCTATGTTATACTTATCAAGTCAGTATGTTATTAGTGGACAAGGTTTCGATAGACGTATGTTATGCTAGGGCTACGTATTACAAGTTTTCACTGTACGGATTAACCGATAATAGTCACTCGGGTAATGTCCTTAGTAAAGTGGTGTGCGATGGGACAGTAGATGTATCATGAGCCTTCATGTTTAAATCCTTATAGCTATTGGTCAAGAAGTTAAGGTTTGAATTTTTTGCAAGATTATAAGGCTTTTAATTCAAATTCCTAGCGGAAAGACTAAAATATTTTTGACTTTGGGGACATATATACTTTGAGAGATGTATGAGTTATTAATAGGGAAGAGAGCGAGTATATGTACACAGTATAAATAAATGTTGGTCATACTTTCCGATCTGTGATTTGAATATTAGAATGAACCGTAGAAAATTGACTTTTGTAGATAATCTCTAATACAAGAGCTATTCAGGAGGTCGTGGTGTATACGCTGAAATAAGAGTGTATACTAGTAAAGCTAAAAAATAGGGAAACAATTACGAAATGCTCCTCATTCGCTATTGCTATTGGGACTGTTGTTAAATTGTTGTGCGACTCCCATTGTATACTGTTCGCCAACTATGTTGTAGAATGTTCTCATTGTAACGTTCTGAAGCAACCACTACAAGAAAAATGGTACTACGTGACTAAAGATTGTGATTGATTCATTTCTTGTATGTTTATATATGTAAGCCATATATTGTATAGTATAATTAATTACTATTATAAATATATATACGTGTTGGAAAGAGATAAATATATATTACGTGTACTATGTATGATATATAATGGTAGGAGTAATTTTGAGTATAAATCCCCCCATATCATAGTAATACTATAGATATAATAGTACTATGTTATTATATATAGTTATATACTGTTATATACTACTATAGTCTAACTATATACGTATATATATAGCTAAGTTCGCTATAATATGATATAATACACTACATTACGTATATTAGTATATTTTTATTCAATATCATATATATATGGAGAATATGTGAACCTGCGTATCGTAAACGTATATATTGTAATACTGAGATATATATGATAAAATCTTTTGCAAATAATGATTTTTCATAATATGCATATTGATTGTTGACAAACGAGAGGGATATATATTCTCACTAGTAAAATTATTACTAGGTTTAGATATGGACTAAGAAGGGTAGTGGATCACATGCACTAGAGTTATGTTTAATCAAATATCTTTCCTCCGTACTTTCTCGGTACCTGTGGGTACCCTTTCCTTTCTGGATGCAATTTTCACCGGAAAAAAAAAAAAAGATCCTCTCTTTCGTTCCCTTTCTCATCCATTCTCCTGGCACTTTTACAATTGGAAGGATATACAGAGCAACAAGATTTTCACTATTTTATGGTCGCTAAGATTCGATTGAAACCCAATCCACTCAGACTTATGATGGGATGTTGAATACCGAGGCCTAGGAAAGTATACACATATTGGAGAGGGAACATC
Organism: Ipomoea purpurea; assembly: GCA_009835305.1. Taxonomy (NCBI): domain Eukaryota; kingdom Viridiplantae; phylum Streptophyta; class Magnoliopsida; order Solanales; family Convolvulaceae; genus Ipomoea; species Ipomoea purpurea. The sequence continues at coordinate 4,883 of VALG01014196.1, read as the reverse complement.
TGTTCATCACACCAGGTAAGTGGTTTTTCGCTCCAATATTTTGGCTCCATAATTTTTTTTTATTTCCGAATAAAACCTATTATGAGAGTCTATGGTAGTTGGAGCCCGCTGTTAGATATGATTGATGAAATAGTTCTCAGTATAGTAATTGATATTGGCATGAATATGAGTTATCACTCGAATGTTGCATGCATTTATTTTCGGACGTTTTTGTTCATTATATTGACTTTGCGTTGCATAGTATTTTTCTTAGGCAATGTGTACGCTAAGAGTGCATGAAGATATTTTAATATACACTCGAGACAATTCTAATATTGTCCTTGATTTATTATGTTACTACTTATCCTATGTCCTTGAGAATTTATGGGACTAGCCTTCCTAGAGCTGGAGTGTGGTTCTCGGCATCCATAGGCTATACATTGAAATCCTACAGTAATACTGGCATTGGAACAGCTACAGATAAAAATCTGGCAAATGAGCTAGTATGTTAGCAGTTTCCTTGACTTATATGTAATAGCACTACCCAGGCCAGAAAGATAAGTCAAGTTTTATACCGTAATATTACACCTATCATCTAAGTATTTCCAAGCTTGTTAATGGAGATTCCATATACGGTGTATTCCCAGAGCTCGTATTACATTTAGAGATTAACGCTATATTTATAATATGAATATAATGAAGTAGGACGGACAACGTTTGAAGAGTTGAGTTAAAAATTTTTGATTTAGTGGTATCAAAGAGAGCTGTGTATGTAAAAGTATCATCATCATTTTGTCTTTAGAGAATTGTTAAAATAACCATACTTAATTGTTTATTGGTTAGTTGCCATGTGATGAATGGCGACTCTATGTCTGCCGGCACGTCATATTTTGAGTTTTTAAATTTAATCTGTTATACTTAAGGTATCTAATGCCACCCTATGCAGTATAGTTATATATTTTCTGTTCTATTTTTTTTTCTTTTATTTTTTCTTATTTGTTACTGCGAACAGAATTTGAAAGAAGCCCAGTACGTTGCGAAATTTTAAAGGAAAAAAAATGCACAAGTAGCGCATTTAAAAGTAACAGCTGCTGAAATCAAGCAAAATTTTTGGCGCAGCTTATACACCGCAATCCCAAGGCATTCCAAATCACGGCCGCCCCCGCTGCCTATACAGGGCAGATGCGTATCTCCCATCAAATACCTCACACAAGCGTAGATAAGAGGGCAATTAATCAGAAGACCATTTTATTCTGCTTCTAGTTGTACTGTCGCATCACCAAGCAAGCTATTTGTCTAGACTCTATGAGGGTCTTTCCTTGTTTGGATATATATATCTTTAATCGTTGGACAATGTAACCATTTGTTGATTAAATGAATTAATCTTTGATTCCGATTAATAATTAAATTAAAACATTTAATTGAGTGATAAGACTTTTCTGAAATAAAACTAATTACGTATAATATAGTAGATAGACATTTGGCTAGTATTTATGCATTAGAAAAAAGAAATCATATAACTGGTGACCCAAACTTAATTGAGACTCACTTTAATAAAAAGATCAAAGATTTGGGGAAATATTGTAAACACGTATTTCAACTTATTCTTAGATGACAGCAAACGTTTTGCACTGTAATTTTGAGTATTGTTACCGAGCTCTTTAGTAGCCTTGAACACGATATCACATGCATTCGTCTGCTTTAGAAAATCTAAACTTTCTTTTTTGGTCACACAACTTTATAACTACAAGATATTTTATTCGCGAAGGATGAGATAATCGTTGTACCAACAAACAAAAAAAAACTAATTATTTGAGTTACCACGGACTTTTTATTAGCTGGTCTACGTGCATTCATCATGTTTTGAGTTGCAAATTAGTACATTTTCTCACAAATACGTAGTAAGTATATGGACTAAAGTGTTTGTCACAATAAAATTAATAATTGCAGAACGCAGTTTAAGTTGTCACTAGACCTTACTTTCAAACAAAAAAAAAAAAGTGTCACTAGATTAATTTTTTGTAATAACATATTTCGTCGCCAGGGAAGCTATATTTTATGTGTGAGGATATGATATTCACTCAAATACCTACTTTTGAGTGTAGAGAAAACATTGTCACAAAAGTTCTTAGTACTTGTACATATCTTTTCAGGAATATACGCTCACTCCACTTTGGCGAATAGAGAATCGAGAAGAGTAATCGATGCATAGGTGACGAAGGTGACGACTTCAAAAGAAAATTGGTCACTTAATTTCGTACAAATATGTTTGATTCGCCTAATACATCTGGAACTTATATAGTTCTATGAATGACAAGCTTACATTAGTATTATTATTTTAAAATGGTGGACCATGTTGTCACTTATAGTGAAGTGTAGCCTTACATCAATTTATTTACTATCTCTCTTCAGAACAACTGACAAATAATACCTAGCTACTTGGTTTAAACATCTACTAAATAATATTGATATATATGAGAGGATCAGTAATTTATATTACTATGCAATATTATTGATTATTATTATAACAAAATTTGAGTAAACGCATATGTGTATAACAAACTTGAGAGCTTTCAAAGCGTTACTGATATTTGTAGTACCCATACTTAGGTAGCATGCTTTTAGGACCCCATATAGATGGCCATATGAAGTTATTTTTATATAAAGCAAGTTGCGCCCTCGTAGTTTCAGTATCGCTGCCCTACATAATTACTTATTATGCAAATCGCATTTCCAGTATTAGATATTTTCACTTTTGCTTGAATTAATTATTATTGAAAGTACTCGTATATTTTTATTTAAAAAGAAAAAAAATCGACAACGAGCCGGCCATTAATTTAATTGGTGCTTGTCACACCGTGTATGTCGAAAGGAACGCAGTCCTGTTTGCAAAATTGGTCGGAAATATCTTAATTTGTTTTGGCTGCTTCATCATGTCTCAACATCTACCAATGAATGCATTGATGACAGATTTGATATGATGTTACCGCTTTACTTGCTAGGCTTAAATAAATTATATTGATTATGAGTAATAATTGGATTTTTGAGAGATGTAGACTTCTTAGATTTGCTTAATAGTGATCACTGAATTAGTCATAAAATTTCATAGAGGAGTGGAAGATAATAAGGAGTTAGAATCTCGCCCCAATGTAAGTTTTTTCATGTCTCCTACTAAGTCATGACTATAACATATTTGAGTAAGGAATGTTGTAAATATCAAGAATCCTCTACATATGTCGTATCCTTGGCACCGAAATGTTCTTAAGGTAAATGTATGTACTGAATTGGCAGATTATTTTTTTAGATATGACCTCACTGATCGATCTTTGTAAGTTGCAAGAATTCTCTTTTCCCACTAAGAAATGGAACTTGGCGTCCAACAGTACTACAGACTTACGACAAAGAATGATTCTGATATAACTGAGAATTATAGTGTTTTATATCAGAACATTGGTCTTTAATAAAGAAGTGATGCATCAGATTGAAGTGAACTATACATGTAGGATAGTGGTGATGTTGCGATATCTTTACCCTATTGGATAGAATATGATTAATTACAGATGCAGCTGCTTGGGACAGGAACGCCACATGCCGTCACCTCCCTGACAATATATTTTACCTTGGCCAAGGAGGTACTGTTGTTAAACTCCTAAAAACTTT
>VALG01014195.1:0-20224 GCA_009835305.1 Ipomoea purpurea | reverse complement strand
GCACAATAATAACGACATAAAACACACAAATTATGATTTGATCTATTCTGGTGTCCAATGACAACTTTAACCTTGCAGTTCGCATAGTGTGAGAACATGCGCGAAAATATCAGAAGAGCCTTGATGAATGTGATTCGTTGAATTTATCTAATCTAATGACCTACAATTAACGCCCGCCACACCTAAGTGCACTGTCACACTTAAATTTCTCTCTCTCTCTCTCTCTCTCTCTCTCCCTTCTCTCTTAATATATATATATATATATATATATAGTTATACTATATTATTATATAATATATTATATATATATATATAGTATACTATATAGTAAATATATATTATATATATATATATTATATATATAAGTGTTTTATTAAACTTCAAATTATGTGTTATACTTTTTAAATGATTGTTGTTACAATAAGGACTTATAAGAATTTTTAAAAATTTCCTATGAAAGTTTAATGAACCAAATATTTTAATTATTTTTAAATAATTTAATTCTTTTGTTTTCTAGGTAACACCAAACATATTAATTAATATTTTGTAAAAATATTCTCATCAATATATTTTTAAAAAATTTAATTGATGATAAAATATCAAACGCCCTTTAAAAAATATCATACTCCAACAACTTTATGCCTAAATATGGCCTTAATTTCTTCTTTAAAAAAAAAAACAAAAACAAAAACCAAAAAGCCAATTTTGATACACAGAAATACACTATTATTGAGTATATATTCCAGATGAGCAGTGAACATGTCGTTTTCCCTGCAAACGTACAAAACGATGCTATATAAAGCGACCGCCTAAATTCCATACTTACCAGACAAAAATGACGTCTCTCTTATTATTAATTATTATATTATTATTAATATTATTATTATTATTATTATATTATTATTATTATTATTATTGCATCACTATAGGAGCTGATAAATAAATTTGCACTCACGTGGAGTGTTCTGGCACCGAAAGAAGAAACCGAATTGAAACGTGTCCACTCAAAAAGTATGGTAGTGCGAGTGGTGACTATGCTAATAATGCAGACCTGGTTTTATCCTCTCCACAATATTAAACCAAAGAGTAAATTAACTAAATATCAAAAACTTTAATTTTTTATAAATAACATTTTTTTAAAAGATTATTAAAAATTTTGTTGAGTGACGAAATTTTTTTTAGTCATTACTCATTACTTGCGAGGATATACAAAGAAAAATACTATTTGAACTCAGAAATTCTATTTCCTACTTTTACTTGAGTTCACAAATTCTATTTTCTATTTTTATTTTCTTATTCAAAATGTGATGTTAACATTTTAGGGCATCTTCAATAGTGGATTTTTTTTAATAATTTTTGATGAGTTTTGTAAGTGTGATTAAAGAAAGAGGAGATGGTAGCAAAAAAAAAAAAAAAAAAAAAGTAAAATGCGCATTAACGCGGCCAACAGGCATGTGCACTGGCACCGCGCCGATGGGCGCCATTGTGGCTTTCACGCGAGAAGCGCGCGAATGACTTGAGAAGGCAGTGGGTTTGATTTTCTGAAAAAAACCCTCCTTGCATAAAGGCATCCATATCAATGATTTTTTTTGTGGATTTTGGAACAGAACATGGTGAGATGGAGGAGAGAAGATTGGGGTTTCTTCTGCAAGGAGGGTTTTTTTTTTTTTTTTTTTTTTTTGTAGAATTTGTGGACGCGAAAAAGGGGTCCAGTCGCGCCTCGCCGAGTGGCTTCCACAAGCGCGCCCAGCGAGTGCGTGCACGCATGCGAGCGTCTAATTTTCTTCTTTTTTTTTTCAAAAAAAAAATCATATTTTTTTTAATTTTTTCTTTCCTCCCATTTTCTCTTTCCTAATCACACTTAAACCCAAAAAAAAAAAAAACTATTATTATGGTGCTCTAAAGGATCCTACCCTTTTCTCTCTTCTCCACCTAAAGTTTCTCAAATCCAAATCTAAATATTTAATGTAAATGACCTAATTTAAGACTTATAAAATGAAGATACCATATCATCATTTACTATATCAAAAATAACATAAAAAAGAGAAATTGAGGGGTATGTAATATAATCCTGGTTTCAAAATATATAAATCCTTTACAATTTAGGGGAAATTAAAAAGAAAAAATTGTGAGAGGGGAAGCCAGAAATGGTTAGTGACTAGGAGGCAACGTACGTGGACTAGGTAGCTAGCTTACAGATTCCCCACGGCTCTCATCTTCCACGTATGGATAACATAGATGTCATTCCCATTATGTACTTACTTTATTATACATATATTTTATTTTAATAGTATTTCTTGACGTCACTATCCACTATTTTCATCTTAAAATATACTATACCATTTTTTCCTTTTACTCAATTAATGAATGAAGGATTAAAAAAAGAGTAAATACTCAAAATGGTCCCTCGACTATAGCTAAATTCAAAATGATCTTCGATTTTTAATTTTAACCCAATTAAGTCTTTAACTTTGTAATTTTAACATTTGATTTGTCTATTTGACCGTTTGTTGACTGTGATTTTTGAAAATATATATGTATTATTTCATGGTCCATCGTCGAATTTTTAAGGTTCTGGTTGCATTTCCAGACCGCACTGTTACATTTGAATCCACTGTCGAAAGCAATCTACCAATCCGGTCGCCTTTCTTCATCCTCCCTTTGGATTCAATGTAGTTGAGTTCGTACTAGAGAGAAGAGACAACGTGTTTCCGAACCAGTGCAACGCCATCCTGGAGGCCTCACGTGCTCCGACGAGAGCTGAAGGTTCTTCTGGAGATCGTCGATCACGGTCAACAAACGGTCAAATAGATGGAGGACCAAATCGTGTCACAAAGTTAGAACTTAATTGGTTAAAATTAAAAATCAAGAACTAATTTGTAAATTAAGCTATAGTCGATGGACATTTTGATATTTACTCTTAAAAAAAATTAATGACAGTTGGAGGAGTTCTACTTTTAATTCTCAAGTAAAAGTTGAGAATTAAATTTAAAAAACAAATATGACTGCTTATTTTAAAAAATTTAAAAAATTATTACTTTAGCTCTTAAATTATCAGTAAACACGTGTTTTTAGTATTATATATAATTTTATTAAAAATTATTGTTTCTCCCATTCATGGAAGTTTTAGCTTGTAAGGAAGTGCTATCCTGCTCAAGAATCAGGTGTGCTATCTTTGAGCTTCTCACTAACTGCTTTGAGCGGTTTATCTTTTGCTCGAGCAACTATCTTTTCCTATGTTGGTTTGGTTGTTGAGGACTGCATGCAGGCTATGTCTACTTTTGATTGTTGCATTGTTACTTTAATTCTTAAATCGGTTAATTTACTTGCTCATACACTTATTTTGACGGTCTTCGCTCAGGCTACCTTTATATACTGGGACTCTGTTTTCCCTGACTCTATTTCTGTTTTACTTCAGTAATATATATAATGTTTTGCTTAAGAAAAAAAATAGTAATAGAATATTATCTTTTATTGCTATTTTTCCATCTAAATTATATTTTAACTCTACAATTTCATTGCTAAAAATGAAAAACTGTAAGACTATCGAATCCCATTAAACTATTTTTTTTAAAAAAAATAGTATAACAAAGGATAATAATTTGTGTTTTTTTTTTTTCTCATCCTCCAAACCGATAGTAAATTGATAAATTATAATTACTTGATGGTCTATTAGGTTCTGTTTGGCACATTTAATTAAAAAATTAGTAGTTAATAAGTTAAATGATTAAAATTAAACTGTTTTAGTAAAATTAGCTCTTGAATAAAAAGATATAAGTATAAAAATATATAAAAAGATATTTTATAAATTTATAAATTCAAATTTAAATAGTGATAAATTGTAATTTAAAATCTAAATATATATAATATTTATGACTTAACATCTATTAAAGTGTTTGGTAAAATTAACTATGAGTTTCTCCGGTGAAAGAGTTTTTTTTTTAAATAGATATTAAAATGTTAATTAAAGAAGGGTAAATAGTAATTTTGATTAAAATAATAATAATAATAATAATAGACAGCATATATATATACCATGATGAGGCAATAGTAACTTTACATATAAGGTTCAAAGCAAAGGATATCACTAAAACCTGCAAATTAAACAACTTAAAAGCCATGAAAGCGGCATTGGGTATTCTATAACCTAATCTAGAGTATAATTGAAATGTATGTATATACACATTTTTATTTTTATCTTTTTACTTTTACTGTATCTTTTCTTTCATCATATCTAACTTTCTACAATATATGGGTATATGAAATATTTTTCACGACTTGGGTGATTATGACATTTAACTGCAGCATCTGAACCCCAAACGCAAATTATATACATTATTATGCATCTATAAATGTCACTGGCCTGGGTGTGACATATCAGAAAGGAGCCCGGTGGGAATGCCTTTTCTCCTCCGGGAATTGTGGTGGTTGAAGATGGGCGGAGTAGCCGGGGAGATGACGTTGGTGACGACCTCATCCCCGGGCTTGTAGGAGAGTGCCCGAATTTGATTGAATATACTGTAATCCCTTCGGTTCTTCTTCGGTGTCGAAGATTCATCGGATAACTCCGAGCCTGGAAATCCATCGCGGTTCATCTGTTTCGTCCTTAGAGTGAATGTCAGCTCCTGGTCGCCCCGTTTCATTGCATTAAGCTATTAATCATAATAAACAGATCAAATTTTCAATACATTATTAATTTTAAGAGTTTCTAAAAAAGATAAATTGCGAATCAGTCAAACCGTCTTTCAAACAATCCCTGTCTTAATTACTTAGACACAAGAGAACAGTCTTTCAGACAATCCTGTCTTAACTTAGACACAAGAGATATATGCCCAATTCCGACACATTTTTTATAATATTATTAACCACAAATCACAGAATAAACTAATCTTATCAAACTTTTTCCCAATTAGTACTTATATATGGCATAATTAAATAAGAATTGAACAGAGTCCGACCGACCTTACAACCAATGGAACAGAAACGGAAAGTATCAACGAGGCTGCGGCTACAGATTTGGCAAGTATTGGTGACTCCTTTGCCGGGTCGAGGTTGGGGCCTTTCGTTCAGGAACAATATCTTGGCACTGTTGATAACATAAGTCTGAATACAAGAAATGTCTATGTACCTTTGGATCTCATTCACCCTCACTACATTGTGGTACGAGGATCGCCGTATCTACACATTTCAAACACACAACATAACAATAACTAACTAACCGATTTAACTTAAATTCGAATCTCTATTACTCCAATACTTGAACAATAAACATAGTCACCTGAACAACCCGGTGGTCTCTGTGCGAAACCAAACAGTAAGAGCAGAAAGCATCGCCCATGCAATCCAAGCAGTAGAGGTTACACTCGCTCTTATTAGCATCGCCATGAACCTCACAGCTCGAGAAATAATTTGCCTTCAACATTGGTTTCAACCATGGCGGCCCCAATTCAAGATCATCTTTCCCCTTCCCCTTCACCATCCCCACCAATGGACTCACCTGCCCCTCCAAACCCACAACAAAAACATCATTCACAACATATATACACACACCCAAAAGCTAATCAAGTAAAGAAAATTACCATGGCTATATGTATGGAACTTCAAATGAGCTCTGATCTTCAATCAATCAATCAATCAATCAGTTGAGTCTATCTGAAGAGTTTACAGGACCAACCCATTAAAGAAAGTTGAGATAAAATGGAAGAGAAGGGATGGATGGATGGATGGAGAGGATTAATGAATGAAATAATGGATTTAGCAGAAGCAAAAGTCAAGTTGGGATTTAGCATATATGGAGGACTGAACGAAAGGTGTAGAAGAAAAAGCTACAGTGACTGGAAAATGACTGATTATTATTTTTATTATTATGGTGTAAAAAATTATAATTTCTAAGGCGGTTATACATGGTACTAGTAGTAGTAGACGACGACTATTCTATGATCTATCTGATCTGCTGAAGCAACAGCAACAACATTAATTATTAGAATAGGCCAAAATTTGTATTCGTATGTTGTGGGCGTGTGATGGTAGTTTAACTAAAAATCTTTGTTCATTTAAAATTATAACTATATATTCATTGATGATGCCAACAGATTAACTATTTTCATTAAAGATAAGGAAGTCAAATAGAGATAAAGGACTATAGAAATGATTAAATATATTATTAAAAAAATATCTATTATGTAGTGTAACGACACCTCTGTTATGAGTGGTTACAAGATGAATTTCGGTGATACTTTATAAAGAATTATGAGCATTTTTTTAAGGAAGAACAATACACAAGTTATTATATTTAATGGCAAAACACAAGTTATTATATTTAAGGTGTTATTTAACTATGTTAATTAACTATTTAGAGGAAAATAAAGTGTAAAATGTTAATGTCATACTTGGGTATAATTTTTTATTTGTGCAATATACTTTTTTATCTGTTGTCACCCAAAGAGTCAATACACCATCGAAAATTCAATTATATGACCTTCCCTCAAGGAGAATTACAAAAGTGCCAATTGAGCACAAGATGCTTAGCTTAGATATTATTAGTTGTTGCCTTAATTCTTTGGCAAAAATAGGTTTAGGACATCATTTGTCCATTAGAGTAGTTATCTTTACTTGTTTATGGTATAATTCAGATGATATAGAAGGTTCGAGTAAACACAATTACAATAGAGATCTTTCGGTATAGATGTTGGTTTAAAGCTAAGGATAATGTCAAAGAGTGTTCTCTCTGTTAAAAGACCATCATGTATCTTGAGAAGCGGTGATATTTCAGAAGGTCTTTTTGAAACAAAATTATGTTAGTTGACGTTATAGGGTCTATAGATTACTTAAGCTCAAAATTTCAGTAAATGAGTGAGAGTGGTATACGATTCATTTTGATAAACTCCTTAGCTTTCTTTCTCCTTGAACTACATGAAGAATATAGGTCCTCTTATATTCTTAATCTGAAATGTTCAAGACTTGTAGTACAATTTTGCCTTACTTTAAAGGTAAATTGAGCGTAACGACAACTCTAGTAAAGGAATTTGTGATTTATAGGTTCAAGGGGGAACACCAATCCACTTGTTTTGGGATTACAACATGGATCAAACATGAGTACATCCAAATGATTCTTAAGGAACCATTTATGGGATTTCTACTTAAAATAGGCGTATGTAGTTGTTTATGGTGTAACTCGCGATATTATGATCGGCGGGTATAGATGGTCTCAGATATTATTAATTACAACAAAGATTTATGGTATAGATGCTAGCTAGTTCAAAGGATGACGTCAAAGCAGTGTTTGCTCTATTAAAAGACCTCCACGTGTCTTGAGAAGTGTTGATATTCCAGGTATTCTTGAAACATAATTTTATTGACTCACGTTATAGGATCAACAAATTACTTAATTCCAAAATTCTAGTAAAGGAGTGAGAGATAATAATACATAATTCATTTTGATAAACTCCTTAGTTTTTTCTCTCCTTGAGCTACACGAAGACTATAGGTTGTCTTGTATTTTTGGGTAGTCAACGACGGGCCAACATCACCATTAAAATAACAAATATATAAGTGATATGGAGTATTTCTCGGTATAACATCCCTTTACGTTCCGCAGCCGGTTTGACATCCCCGCATCCTCGTTTTGTAGTCAGCTCGGGGAGTTAATACTTCGGGTCTATATATTAATATATAGATTACTTTATCTTGATCTTGTGTGGATAGAGGGAATCGAACCCGCATATTCTCCTTTTTTTTTGAACCGGAAAAGAAATTCATTAAAATAACATCAAAATACAATCACGAGGGTGAGTAATCCACACCCCCAAGGACAGATGAGGAACCGACAGCATGTGCAAGCACATGGGCCACGTGATTCAACCGGTTTAATTGGTTTAGAACTTTGGGTAACCTCTGAATTTTTAGTAACCATATTTTTCAACTGATTTTTAGCAAAGTCTTAAACCAATTAAACCGGTTGAAACCGAAAAAATAACAAAAGAAAAATATAAAGAGACAAAAATGCCCTTACTAAAAATAGGAAAAGTCATGAGAAGGACTAAAAGTGTCCAAAAAATAATAGTCTGAGATGTTAATTAGCAAAAATGATAGTATGTGACTAAATTTGAAATTGTCACTAAAGACAAGGGACATCTAGTGGAATTAACTCATTCAAAAGTTATGAATATAAAGTTCTATAATTATGAACATAGAGTTCTATAATTGTGAATATGAAGTTCAAAAATTATGAACATAGAGTTTTATAATTATGAACATAGAGTTCTGTAATTGTGAATATTGAGTTCAATAATTATGAATCTGAAAGTTCAATAATTATGAACATAGAGTTTTATAATTATGAACATAGAGTTCAATAATTACGAATATAGATATGTGTCCACCTTGAAATATATGCATAACAATTGGAATATATGCATGTGGAGTTCAAGATCAACTTGGAGCAATGGGCCTTGCAACCTTTCAATCCATTTAAAGAATTGATACCAAGGTTAGTTTTCTACGCTCTATATTTTATTTTTTTTTGAAAATCCGCTCTATATATTTTTCCTAAATGTATTGATTTTGAAGATTAAAATTTTGAAATATTAGTTCTCATTCAATCTAGGATTTCTTTTATACTCCGTATAAAATGTATTTTTTTTATACTCCATATTATTGCTTGAGAAAAATGATCAGTGTGTGCCTATATAAGCAATACGATCACTGAAATTGAGAAAAATATCAATAAATTGAGAAAATATTGCGACAATATTTTCTACCAAAATTTGATTTGACTTTTAGTGATTAAAATGCTCTACTCTAATGTTTCAAAAAACAAAACAAAACAAAAAAAACAAAAAAAAAAACAAAAACAAAACAAAACAAAACAAAACAAAACAAAACAAAACAAAAACAAAAACAAAACAAAAAAACAAAAATATTATATACTCCATATATTTCATGGTCAATAAAATGCTTAATATACATATTGTAATTTTCAGGAAGCATTTCTTTAATTCTTTTATAGAGTACTCCATAGAGAATTTTCTATACAAATTTTTTCTTGTCTATTAATGGAATTTATAGAAGAACAAAGGTATGATGGTGTTTGAAGTTCTAACACAAGAAGTTATAAGGATAAGAGATTATTTTTGAAACTTTGTTAAAACACAATGTGAATCAGAAAGTGAAACATGGATTAATTAAAGATGTTGTGAGTTTGTATTTTGTCTCTAATAAAAATGTTAGCAGAATATGGAAAAGGGGTGTATCAATTGATATTTCTCTAAATTTGTCAAGTAATGTTGGTAGCAAAAGGATTGAGATTAAAGTCGAAGATGGTGCAAGAATTCCTTTGAATCGTCGCACAACAATTCGTTCCATAAGCTAGTGCACTAAACATGTCGAAAACAAGCCTTCATAGGAGAGTTAAAGGATCTTTGAAATCTCACTCAAATTTTTTCAAGCCTACATTAACAGAGGAAAATCGAAATGTAAAGTTACAGGCATATCTATGATTGATTCAAATTGAGTTAATATACAAGGCGGCATATCTATGATTGATTCAAATTGAGTTAATACACAATTTAGTCTTCGACTATAGTAATGTTTCTCGATTTAGTGCTGAACAATTTTTTATTTTTATTTTTATTTTGTTTTGCTTAATTAAGTCCTCGACTTTAATGGTTTACCCAATTGAGTCATCTTTTAAGGTAGTTTGGTAATTTCACTTCTACTAATATCCAATTTAATTCTCGACTATATTAATTTTACCCAAGTGAGTCTTCGGCTATAGTGATTTTTTTCCAATTTAGCCTTTAATTCTAACAGTCGAGGACTCAATTGGGTAAAACCATCGAAGTCAATGATCTAATTATGCACAAAAAATCATTTAGGACTAAATCGAGAAAAACCATTATAGTCGAAAACTAAGTTGGCATTAACTTGATTCAAATTCATCTCATAATAATCTTTGTTTCATATATATGTCAAGACCGTGTTCATATAGATGAAAAATGATTTTTATCTCTCAAGAACTTCTCAAAAATATTATCTCATGCCTGAAGAGAATAAACATATCATACTTGTAAAAGTAACAAAATCTATAACGAAAATTATGTTTCTTTGTGTTGTTGCTCCCCCTCAATTTTGATTTAAAAAGAAATGAAATGTTTGATGGTAAAATTGGGATGCATCCATTTGTTTATAAAGAAGTAGCCAAATGTAAAAGTAAGAATTGAGATTGAAGTGCTTTATTAAAAGCCTATGTATTAGATAATTGGTGTAAAGTATACTGAATGATTAGTGAAGCATTATGTAGTCCTGTTTTTGCCATCCTTTATATTTTTTGTTTATTTTTTAAGTTCTCGTCAAAGTACACATTTCAACAACCCCTACACACTTTCTTCGCTCAAACCCACGCAAAATGAAACACCAAATACTATATTATTGTCAATATTTTTGAAAAGAATAATAGTTACTGTCCAACCATATATGATATAGATATTAAATAGTGTAACTTCTGGTGCACCTACTACTTCTTTACAGTAACAAAATGGAGCCAAAGTCAGTTATCCTCTAGTCCACCCACACCCACCCAAAAAAAAAAAATACAAACAAAAGAGAGCAAAAAGAAATTAGTCAACTTACCAGAATCCTATCACTACCCAACAGAACAACTTACTTGATGAGCTTTACAATAACAGCCTCATGTTCTTGCCTCGTCGCCTCGGTTTAGCGGTTATACCTCTTCCCTCTTCCATTTCATCAAAAGTTACGTTGCAATTGCCCGAGCCGAACCCCAGCCGCCACTACAGAGACAAATGCTGCAATACCATTCTGAGTTTTGACTCCACTGGAAACTTAGAAACACTTGTTGTATCTATAGATAGTATTCGGGACTGGAGCAGCAGCACACGAGCCTTCCCGGTGGTGGTTCCACTGATAGGACGAGGTCATCTTCACGAACAAGTGGTCCTCCATCTGCTGCTTGGTTATTATATATGTCCCTCCGATTAGTTTACTACAACAACCTATATATCAATCGAGGTTCAAACTTCAAAGAGCTCGCTCTAGTCAATCCTGAGTTACAGTGGGCCGAAATCCAGGTTCTCCCACTTGAAGGGGGCGACTGACCCGATATCCGGGGCACCTCGAAAGAAGACACACACACAAGCGCACACAGCAGCAATAGCAAGCATCGAATGAATGTACGGGCGATAAAGTAATCCTTGTGAACCAGGAACCCCCCTCCGCCGGCTATGTCTCATTGCAGCAGCTGCACACTTCGAACACGATTTGGGGCCCTGGTCAACCTGGAATGCCTGTTTATTATGGTCCTCGTCCATTTCTAGCTGATCTATTTCACCCCCAATCGATACAGATACATGGCCATTTTCCCGGTTGGCAAGCTTCTGAGATACAAGATTGTTATAGGAGTGGTTATTCCTCATTAAAGCATACGCATTAGGAGAGAGTCCATTTTCATCAACAAGGGAATTCCAGCAATGCAAACCAATCTACAGAGACAAGGAAAAACACCATCACACATATTAGAAGAGCAAAATCCATAAAATTCAGACCCTAGTGGTATCAAAAGGGAGAATTAATCCATTTTCTGAAGTATATATATAATCCAACACAATTTATTTAGATGTTTAAAAGCCAATTATTGCAAGAGGCACAAGCACTGAAGCACAAAATACCTCCTGTGGATCGCTTGTCAAAGAATCGACCACATCATCTGAATTTGCTGTACAAGCTGCGAGATGCAAAGGTGTAATACCACCAGGCCCGGGAAGATTTGGTAGGAAAATATACTTTAAGTTGTGACCAGGTACAGATACGGAGAAATTAATAAGCAAATCAACCATGTCCTTGCATTTCCTTTTAACAGCTCTGCTCAGAAGTTGGAGTTCTAATAGCATCTCCAAAGACTCATTTTCTAGCCCTTTCATAGCCAAGTTAATCTCCAGCAGAATGTCTAGAAGAGTTTTGACCAGTGCACAAAAATCATGCTCAACAGAGAATATTAGCAGAAATTTGAAGCGGATAATCTTAAAATCTTGACTCTCAAATGAGGAGCTGCACTTTCTTTGAAATAACCACCCAAGCTCATTTAAGAAATGGACAACTTCCTTTGACCTGGACATTTCAAAACCAGGGTTTCCATGTCCTAAAGCTGCACCACCAACATTCTCAGCTTCACTTATATCAGATTCAAGGCACCTCAATTCTTCACACACCGCATTATCAGCTACAATAATAGGAAAACTGGTGCCTCTGATACCATTTTCAACCTGTAGCAGTAAAGAACAGAGGTTTGTCAAACAATGATTAAAAAAAAAACACTAGCTTTCAGAAATCTTTATCATAGCAAAAGTAGTTAAATTGCAAGGTCAGAGAACTACCTCAATGAAAAAGCGCCCCAGTACACTAGGAGCCGTGCCATGGATCATAAAATTGCCAAGGATTATTTCCTCACAGGCAGTATCCTGCCAAGTTGATGTTTTGACCGACCTTATTCTGTAGCCACCTGCATGTGTGCAATAAATCCTGCAAAGACAAAAAGTAAAACTTATTACAGAGAAAAATAATAGGTCATGTGAAGAATTTGTCTATCGGTATACAGTCTACGTACTTTGTGCCGGGGAAATTCAAATTTGTCCCCCTGAGCGTGAGAGATATCTCCTGCCCGCCAACAACTGCCAAAGGGGAGACACACATCAATTTTGGGGATCTCCACGCTCTCCTGGATTTGTATACATGTATGTTACCTGTTGAGTTCAAAGCATATAAAACATTAGATGAAAAACCATTTAACATGTAGCCGAACATTAAGGTCAGGCTTTAGGAGTAATGCTATCAATTAATTTCATTTCTGCTTATTTTTAAGAGCAATGTATTACAAACAACTTAGGAAACTAAACATATAACAAGGGAGACTTAAAAGTATATATATAGATTATAGATTTAGAAACAGAAAGAAACAACACTAACCATCATTATGTGAGGCCAATCGCTTGTCGGTTCTAACTATAAATCTTCCACTTGCCAAAATTGAGGATCAACATCTTTAATCAATGCCTTAACATATTGGAAGAGATTTTTTCTAGCTGCAAAGACAACATGGAGAGAGAATAGTTATTGAAAAATTCAGATGGTAAACAGGTAATGACGCATATATCTCCCAGCACTTCACTCACTTGCTCCCACAGAGGAGACGGCATGGACAAATAAAGTGACAGAACTACACAACCAGGCCTAATGTGACTCTCCATTTCTGAAGGAATATTTGAGAGCCAGTGGTAGATCTGGAAAAACAAGGCAACAAAATAATTAAGAGCTAATGATTAACATTTGAAAGATCAACAATGAGTGAACCAACCAAACTTCACACCTGCGTTCGCAGTGACCAGGCAAGTGACTGGGATCTTGTCAAATAGTTTAAACATATGCGTCCAGTTCGATCCTAATAAAAAAACAATGCCAAAGTCAGTCCCATGACTTCTATCTCAAGCATTGATCACACACATACAAGACAAAATACATGAGCAGATACCTGAGCATCAGAGTTCAAACTAGCAGGTGAATGATCAGATCCAGAGAAGATGTGTAGCCTGTCTGATAAGGAGAACTTTGAATCGAGTAACTGTCGGCCCAGTTATTAACCTCCAAAAAGCTGAAACGACGTTACACAACATTTGTTTTAGCTTCCTTAACATTGCTATTCTCCTCCCTGCTGGCAAATATCCTATCAGGGTTCGTTGATCCTCTAGAGTCCTGCACAGGAAATAGTTTCTGCACAACTGGCGGAGAAGATGAAGGCGACCTCCCTGCTGAAGGATTACTGCTCTCAGAAGAGAAATACTTCCTGCCAACTGGAGGTGTGTGTGTGGAAACATCTTCAGCGGGGAAGTAAAAAGCCGTAGTGGTAAATTATGACGAGTCTCTTGAATGTTTGAGTCTAGATCCTCAGGTGATTGGTAACTTGTGCTACTTTTCTCTCCTCCAACCGATGAAAGCTCTATAGGTGGCCGTTTTTGGAAATTGATCCGTGTATCATGTCCAACACACGCTGATTTACTTCTCTCGGAGTCACTGCCTTGGCTGCTTCTTTGGGACTGAACATCAACTGCATCAGAAGCAGCACCAGCCGAAGCTGCTGAAAGTGCAGCAAGCAGGTCCCGAGTTGAAGGAGATGCGGTGTTCTCCCTAGCTTTGCCCGATGATGGCAATTGATTGGCATTGGTACCATTTAAGCTCCCACTAATGGGCAATTTGTCAACTACATTAGCTGGCAAGGGTAATGAATTAATTTTACTAAGAGCTTGCATTATCTGGTCTTTATCAGGTAGAGGTGAGAGGTTAGTGCTCCTTTTCTCATTGTTACCTAGAATTACATGCAAATCCATTTCAGTAAAGTTGTCCCTTCCAAGTAAGATAATCAAAGTTATAACAAAACCATATGGAATTAAACAGTTTATACCTTGCGCAGAGGCTATAACTGCTAGCAAATTGACAATATCCAAGTCTCGATTCCCAGGAGCATCATTGCTCCCAGGAAGCATTGGCCGTGATGTTGTCTCCTCAGCTGAGTTTTCTCCTCCTCTTGTTATGCCCAGCAAGTCTTCGCCTACAGCTTCTCTTACCCTCATCGAATTCCGAAAGTGGGTGGAACCTGAGAACAAAATTTGTTAATTTTACCAGAAACAACACGGCTATAGAACGAACTCCATGGAAACATCACAAACCTGCTACACTGCTGGCAAAACCGCTGCATCTGCTTCCCGACCAAAGCTTGCTTGCTTTACTGTGCACCTCACAGACCTTATGGCGTCGGTGGTAGTCCTTAGCATTGGTGAGATTTTCTTTACAGTTATCGACTTGGCACATAGGATAGTTAGAGGGTTAGGAGATCCAGATCGGACTCGTTTACTGGGACGCGACAGCGCCTCTTCTGCCGAATTCAACACGCAACCGCCAAGGTTGAGCGTGAGAGTCTCATCATCTTCCACGACACAGATAGGCTTGTCGTTAAGCTTTGTTCTTTCAACTGTTCCTGGCTTCTCCTCCGCAATTCCGGCCGCGGCGCATCAGATTCTACCGGTTTGCCACAAACCTGGCGCTATCCCATTCCCAAGCTCTGGATTCCATGAATCCCGCTTCTGCGTAGGCTGAAACGAAAGACCGCGTTTTTTCGCAACAGAACGAGGGTCACACAACCCACCGGCAAGTGATTGATGGTGAATCATGATTGGGGAAGCTACTCTTCCACTCAAATCCTCCATCGCTATAAATCCCAAGATCTTACATCACTACAAGGATCAAAAACCCTAAACACAGTGAATTGCATGCGTAAAGCAACAAATTTAAGCTAAAAACATACTTCCACAAACCTACCTGTGGAGGAATTCATCTCAAGATCTTCACTTCTTCAAATCATCCACTGCGGAAAACTCCAAAGATCCAAGTCTAGGCGACAAAGCAAAGAGATCTGAAGAGAAAGAAAGGTCAAGGTCCCCTGTAGCTAACTTTTCTGTGTTCTCATTTCATTTGATGAACAAACTCTTCTTCTCTTTCTCTTTTCTTTATTTAATTTTTAGTTAATTTGTTTATGTCTGAGAGGAGAGAGGAGGATTGCTTTGGGGTTTGGCAGACAAGCTAGCTGGCATTTGGCAAAACCACAAAAATGGTAAATTAGGGTTAAAAAAAAGGGGGAAACCCGAATTTAACTGCTGAGAGAATAGGTAGAGTGGGACCCACCCAGTGGAGCAGTAGCGTGTACGAATCCATCTTATTTAGTCCATAATTTTGGATAAATTTGAAGAGAACGTGGCGTCGCTGTTGTACTGTTGGAGTCTTCTCATCGTCCGGCCGGTTCACATGTGCGTACGATTTGACTCTCCTCTCCCTTTTCAAACGCTTTCCAACTATGCAAAGCAATGAATTAAATGTACCCGCCTACCCTTCTCCTTGTACGGACCCTAATTTCTACTCCCATCTCATTTTTACTACTATTGAATTATTATATATTTATGGACCACGTGTTTAATTTTTATCAATTTTCATCTAAGAGTTTAAGACTATTATTTATTGTCAAAATTCGTTATTAGTATTGACTCTTTATACTTCAGTAAGTTAAGAAAATGTATTGACTCTTTGTGTTTCAGTAGTGTTGGTTTTAGGACTTTTGGCAGTCCGCGGGAAGTTCAATACAGCCAAAGAGTTGGTGGATTCACCGGAAAAGTAAATAGGCAGAAATAGGAAATAAACAAGAAGATTGATATGTATTTTGCTAGTATTGTGTTCGACTTTCAGTATATCGAATGTCATCCTCTTCTCGGCTTTCTCATTGCCTATTTATACAAGGGACGGTGGGAGTTTCAAAAATGAAAGGCTTAAAAGCCCTGATTAAGGCTTACAATGAATAGTAATTATGGCTAAGAGTCGGTGCTCGGCCGTTACGTTTCTTGGTGGAACGGCCATCCTCCGCATTTATGGCCCAACGCCCAACGGTATTGTTGAAAGTCGACTCATCGCGAGGACCGACTGCCTGAGACTGGCCATCATTGAACCAAGTCCTGGGCTTGGTCGGCCCACTTCGCTGTCAGGCCTCTGTCCGTTAATATACCTCGTCCTTTTGGTCCAATCAGTTGGGCCCATGCCCTCTTGCTCGATTTTTCTTCTTGGGCCTCGGCCATTGGGTTCATAACCCATCAAAGTAGGTTGAGGAAGTAATTTATGAACATTAGTACTCAACAATGGCATAACCAACATTAGTAATTTATGAACATTAGTACCAAATGTAGATGCAACTGCTCGACAGCTATCAATGGCATAACCAACATAGGACCGGAACACTAATGGTGTTGAACTGAGATATTGTTGTAATGTGAGGCAATCCGTATAAATCTTCACAGACTCTTCCCCCCGATTTTTTAGCCATGACAGAACTTCTTTGCATGCAATTCTCAGCCATGAGCGGTGAAAAACAATTCTGAAGGGGCATACTGAACGCAGCAATATATTCATCGTTTGCACCGAGGAGGATAGCACTTGTCGTTGCTTCACCTGATTCGTGGAGATAGCTTGCATCGAATCGACAAACCTTCGGCTGTGGGTTGGCTACGGTTGGCAGTAGTGTGCCAGACAGTCCATGTAGTGCTGACGGCGTCTCGGGTGGGGTGGTAGCTTGGTGCATCGGTGCAGCTGCTACGGTGTCCATGTGGTGGGCTCGTTGCTATGGTTGCGGTGGGTGCCGCAATCAGAGTTCTCGGGCGTGGAAGACAGGTATCCTAGACTGCTCCATTTCTTGCTCGCCAGATGTGATATAGTATCGTTGTTGCATATAATATTCCATTAGAGTCAAGAACATCTAGAAGATCACCAAACCAATCATGAAAAATGTTTGTCACAAATTGGGTATTGGAAGGTTAGATATCCCCCAAATGGCTTTTGTATAATCACACAACATCAAGGCATGCATAGTGTTTTCATGAAATATTCCACACATAGGCACTTTGGATCAACATTCACTCTCTTTATAAGCAAATTTGTAGTAGTTGGGAGGATATCATTAATAGCTCTCCAAAGGAATGTCTTCCACTTGGGGGATTTTGAGTTTCCATAATGTAAGCCACTTATTGAAAGCCCCATCCCTATCTTCCATAATTCCCCACAATACGCCTATAACCATTTTTAACCAAATACACACTTCTTTTTGTCCCTGTATCAATACCAATTATCATCATAATCAGGGGAGATAAGTATCTTCATAATATTTGTAACAAGATAAGTATCTTCATAATATTTGTAACATCAATAGGTTGGAATAAATCAATTAGAATGGAACAAATCAGTTAGAATAGAATGATCCCATGAATCAGTTTCTTGATCAATCAATCCTATCACCTTGGCACCTGCCAACTGAATAGGATGAATTTTCTTTGATAAATGGTCTATATTACAACATATTTGAGGGTTCGAATTATTAATTTGATACCACTCTTCATTACATATAAATTATGTGTCTGATTATATTTACATGAGTTTGACTTAACCTATTTATAATTTAATTTTTTATAATTTTAAAAACTACATTACAAATTTCATTAAATATTTTTTAAAAAATCAAATTTAAACGTTATTTTAAAAAGCTAAAGAAAGTAAGTAAATGTAATAAATTAGCATAATAATAATAACAATAACAATAAAAATAATAATAATAACAACAACAAAAACAACAACAACAATAATAATAATAATAATAATAACCGTATAGAGGGTGTAATTTTCAAACGACGTGTGATTACGCTTATCTTAAAAATTTAAAGATTTATTTGACATTTTAAAAGTTACTTTTTTAGTACTATTGACTCTGATCTATTACAGTGTATTATCTATTTAATATACTTTGATTGTTCTATTTACTATTTCACTTGTCGATTTCATTAAATTTATCTTTTAAAAAATAGCAAATTTAAATATATTGACAAGAACTTATAATCAATAATTTGTGTAGGATGATAAGACTATTTAACAAGATTAAGATGACAAAAGCATCTAATTACTCTAATTCTAAACGAGGTTAGGTTTGGTATAATTAAGGATCACATGAAAATGACAGAAAAGAAGAGATAAGCTAAGTAGGTAATTAATGTGATAATGTAATATTTTTTGAAATTTTTACTATTTGATTGGTAGAGTTATGCTGTGTCGCATGACGTAGTAGACTGCTACAAAGTATGGGGATTAGCATTTATTTTATTGTTATTATTACTAGTTATCATGTGTGCATTGTGCAAATAGTCTAATACTCCAATCACAGTATTAAAAAAGACGTTAAGCGTCCAAATTTTTTTTTTTTTAAAAAAAATTTAGGGGTTATTCGTCAACAAAAAAAAAAAAGGAGAGAGGGGGGGGAGGATGTTCGGCCTCCTAGACGCCTGGTCGCGGAGAAGGCCGATTTCGGCGTTCCTCAACGCGGTCGGGCGCCGCCTAATGGTCTAATGTCAAATGTGTATTTTTAAATTAGTATTCCAGAATTTAACAAAATATTATTCGGTATCCTGCCGTATATCAATGTAAGATTATCAAAATTTTTATTAAAAAAGTAAATATTTCAAGAATGCATAACTATGACCTATGCATTAATTTTTTATAAAATCAACTAGTGCAATACCAATTTTAGAAGAAACATTCTCACAAGATAATATCTAAGCATAATTTTTGCAACATTAAACTCTATTAATTGGGATGGGGTTCAAACCTAAAACCTTAGCTTCCTTATGAAAATAATAATAAATAGTTAATCAGCTATCAACAAACATCATTTAGCAAACATTTTTCTACAATCAGCTAATACTATCAATTTAATCAAACTACTAACTTAATCAACTAACAGCTATTTACCAAACACTAAAGTATATATATATATATATATATATATATAAATATATATAGTATATATATAATAATCAAAAATAATATTCAATTCTTATCATCTTCCTACTCATTTTCTGGAAAATGAACCAAACACACAAGGATAATTTTTCGTTGTGTAGCCAAACACCATAAAGGAAAATGTTTTCTGGAAAATGACTCATTTTCCAGAAAAACCTTTTCAGAAGTCCATTTTCCTGCTTTTCCAAAATGGAGCCTTAATTACAACCAATTAAAGTATCATTTTGATATAAAAACAATTTCATTTGAACAATATACACCTCAATACGCGAACGTGTTGTTCAGTTACACACTGAAGTTTCATTACAATACAACTAAAGTATTATTTTAATTCAAACTACATTTCATTTGACAATGTAACTCAATATATGAAACATGCATGTTACTCAGTTCGGTTTGGAATACATTATAGTTTTATTATAGCACAACTAAAATATCAATCTTAATTCAACTATAGTTTCATTTAATAATGTACACTCAATATATGACGACATACATGTTGCTCAGTTTCATTTAATACATTGTAGTTTCATTTACTTTCTGAGCATATAATAAATACGAGATTAATTTAACATCCGTCATTCCCGTTTCTTTTTACTTAAAAAAAAAAAAAGACAAATTTATCTTAGTTTACACAATTGTGTGGACATGGTCCATTCGTTACCGTGGACATATTATCTCTCTGTCCCCCGCCTTCCCTCCCCTACCCGCCCTCCGCCTCCTTCTCCCTTCGCCTCCTCCCCGCCCCATCTCTCCTGCCTCCCCCCCCTCCTTCCAAGCC
>VALG01014194.1:0-21496 GCA_009835305.1 Ipomoea purpurea | reverse complement strand
AGAGCAAATGGTTCACATCCTATGAACAATACATGTTGAGTGTAGAGAAGAAGTGGGGCAATGTTTTGTTTGATTTGTGGAGGAAAAGTACTATAAGTTTTTTTGACGCCCTACTTCCGATACCTGATGTGTTCATCAGAAATTGTTTGAGGTTTATGAATGACACACTAAAGCCACCATGGTCATTTTTTTTGTTTATAACTTTTATTGTAATCTATGAAATGTTTACACTCACGGATATACCCTATTGGGGGGTTAAAACATCCCCCCCCCCCTCGTATCATTTAAAAATTTATTCACTATTAAAATCAATTAATTAATACTCACTATAAATGTATTCACATTTTTAATATTAGTTTTATCTTTGCAAAAGTAGGCATTAATTAATAGGATTTCACATAAACCAGTCTTCCAACATTTTGGGTGATTTTTATGATTAGATATATAAGAATTAAGCCAAAATTAACATGTTAGGGAAAATTGGTCATATAAGATCATGTCATCGAACTTTAGGGGCTTAAAAAATCAATTAGCCTTCTAAACTTTTTAAAGATTCAATTACACCCCTCAACAATTCTTTATATGCAATGAAGGCCCAAAATAAATTAATGATCTGCTATCACATGTCATTAGGTTCAGACCACCTTCCGGCGAATTTTCGACAACAAAAAACAAAAAAAAAAAAAAAAAAAAAAAAAAAAACCAGCGAAATCCGACAAAACAAAGTGACTGCGAAATTTCGACAAATCTGTCGGTGCTGGTCACTCTTTTTGTCAGAAAATTCGTCTGAAATATGACCTGAACCCTAATGACTTGTGATAGCAGGCCAATTAACTTGTGTTTTTGGCTTCATTACACCTAAATGAATTGTTGATGTATGTAATTCACATTTAAAAATTAAGGTTTAAGTTGACGTTTAAGCTAAAAGTTCGAGGGTATATGTTTGACCCTTTCCCTAAAATACATTTAGTAATGGCGTATTTTCACCAAAATACTTTTATATATATTGGGGTATGTGTTATCCCCCTCCCCTCAAGATGAAGTACATTGGGACAAAGCCCACGAAAGAAACATTATATAAGTAGGTAAAATATATTTAGATGAGGTTCCTCAAAAAAAAAAAAAAAGAAACTTAGAAAAAATTTAGCACTTATTTGAAAATGAATCTATTGAAAAAGAACATTATAAAAAAATTTTGAAAAAGTTGAAACGAATCACATCATAAGAAATTAAAATGGAAACGAATAGAGTGATTCTCCTAGTAACAGCTAAGACAATAAACCAAATAAGGAGTGAACAATTGATGCTAATGGATCGGAGGAATGAAAACCCTAGAAATGATGGACTTGTTGTAGTCAAGAAAAAACAGGAAAGGTGCGGCACTTGGGACCAACATGTTGCTCTTGTGATTCATACTGCCCTTAGGATGAGAGAATGTAGAAGTATAACTATGATCTATTAAGAAATGTTATGAGTTACATTATATTACAATTATTGTCAAGTAAAATAATTATACTATCTTACGATCACTATAGTACATTCTAAAAAGTCATAAGTTGAATAAATAAATAAATAAATAAAAAACCCACAAGCAACAAGACAAAGGAAAGATGCTAGATGCCCGCATGGGCTTACTCATGCTTACTTCAATAGTTCAGTAGGCAGTATTTGAGATGAGAGACCAATGTTCGAACCTCGACGGTGACAGTGTTAGGATTATGTCCAAAGTGGGATGGGTAGATCTTTTGAGCGCACAACATTTGACAATGTTTGCTGAGTCACTGAGTTATTATTATTTACATTCTTTCAAATATTCTGTGTCGGGCCGGGTTGTGGAGCCCTTGGAGTTGAAGAGAAACATCAACAAACAATTATATACATTTTACTGTAGATTTCAAACCTTATTTATAATAGTAATTGTTAAAAAAATAACACCAATTATATTATATTGCTTAGAAGTGATAAGAGCCATTTATAAATGAAGTCATTACAACTATAGATACGACACGAGAGGGCCGGAAAAAGACAACATACAAACATCCCAAAATAAAACAAACTCCACTACCTGCTCTTCTCCATACAAGAATACTTCTATATTGTACAAAGAAAATCAATGAATAATAACTAGTTGTACTAGCTTGGTTTTCTTGGGTCTCCCCCTTCCTTTACATATAAAAAAAAGAAAATCAATGAATAAACAAATATATTGTTAAAAATATCTTGATGATTTTTTTTTTAATTACCACCCACGTTATTATATATTTTTAATATATCATTTTAAAAATTATATGATAAATATATATTATTGATTTAATAAACCTACAATAGTGACTTAATGAATATGTAATAGTAATTTAATAAGCACGCAGTGATTTAATAAATAAGCAATAATAACCTAACAAATTTGTTGTAACAAACTCACACTAGTGACTTAGTGAGCTTACAATATCTTCCTAATGAAACTTGAGTAATGAATATGTAATAGTGGCATAATGAACCTAGCAACAATAATTGATCAATGAATCTGCAATAATAACTTAATGAACTTTTAAATTTATTTTTAAAAATTTTAAAAATATCATTTAAAATATTTTATTTAAAATTTTTTTTTACTGATACATATTTTATGTATTAATTTTATTTGTACAAAAAAAATTATATATATAAATTTCAATATTAGTTTTGTTATTCAGTGCACACTTTTTATTAGTATTAGTAGGTGTTGCCTTGTGTGGATTTCTCTCATTATCTAATTAAATAATATAATATTTATAATAAATTGATTACTTTTAATTGATAATATGAAGAATATTTGATGTAAAAAGTTAAAAATAAGTAACATTTCCATACATGTTATCATCTTGACACGTTTGAGTAGATTTTTTCTTTTAAAATTTTTACAAAATCTTAATGCTGAGATTAACTATTACTATTATTTTGGTGAAGATGTTTGCAAATTAAGTTGCCCGGGGAACAATAATAAAATCTATTAATTTTCAATTTGAAAAGATTAAAAAAGGCACCGCCAAACCGACGTTAACGTTCTCTATCCTGAGACAAAGACGCAGAGGATGTCAGCTTCCACACTACAAAGCTGCCAACTGCCGCTCCCATTGGCGACCGTTAACGTACGAGCCGTTTAAGGTCGGCAATCTCTACTTCAATCATATCCTTACAAACACTTTATTATTGTTATTATTTTTAAACACAAATACTTTATTATTATTCATCCTCATCATCAATATCGTCATTACAACAACCTCAATTATTTAATTTTTGAATTGATTTTTGTCATATATACTCATATACGAGAAAATTACCGATTTAGTCCATCGACTATGATGATTTCACAAATTTGATCCTCAACTATTAAAATTACTCAATTTGATCATCGACTATGACATTTTTAATAATAATAATAATTTATTTTTGAAAACTATAAGTAACTACTTTTTCTCAAAAAAAAAAAAAAAAACATAAGTAATAACTATCTTTAAAAAAAAAAAAAAAAAACTATAAGTAACTATCTTTTAAAAAAAAAAAAACTCATATAAGTAACTACCTTAAAAAAAAAAAAAACTAAAAAGTAACTATCGGATCTTAGAAATTTGTTCCAGTGGGGGGCAAAACATTAAACGAAAAGGAGAATAGTTAGTATAGTTGAAAATAAAATTTAAAGAAGAAATATAAACCATAAAATATAATGACCATAATGAGACTATAAGTTTAGTGCTAATCGTAAAAAATGGCTCGTTAAAAAGTAAATAGAGATAATTTTATATTAAACAAATTATAATGATTACATAAATTATATCTTTGATAAAATTATAATATTTGTTCTAACATATAGGATAAATATTTGTTTTATATTAAGCTTTAGAAATTTCCACAGGCCTCTGTTGTCTCAGGTATTATTATTAATTATGAATACTATCATGATTATGGGTTGATTTAATAATGGTACTCAAATATAAATTATTATTTTATTAGTTTTTTTGTTTTAGAATAGGCTACACATTTTACATCTATATTTGTTATTTGCTTTTACAAAATTATATGGCAAATTTCACTATGTTATATCCCACCAATAAGCTACGTGTACTCACTTATCTATTTTCAATTTATACTTTAATGGTTTATATAGGAATCACATTCTATATAAATAATATTAAAACATTTAATATTCATATTTTCATATTTTCTCCGTTATTTATGAAAGGTGTACTCATTTTAATTATATTATTTTTTATAAAAAAGTAATTGACATGATTTTAATATATCCCACTTTTTTTGAGTCTCTCTCTCGTAGACTATATAGTTGCAGGCTTGGAGCATTCTATTCAAATAGCCTAAAATTATGCTACTATAATCTCGCAGCGTCTCTAGTTACCGCTCTAACATCTATTGACTTCCAGTTAATACAACACACGCATGCTGCAATGTCTATATCTGATCCTCGCGATACTATTCTTTATAATTATGTGTTTAGGCTGTTTCTAGTATTCGTTACTTATAGCTAAATCTCATATCTTCGCTTTATATATTAGAATTGTTCAGTCTTATCATCCGATTATTTGCATGAGTCACACCATTACGATACCAAGGCGTTATATATGGGTGGGGTGATGGGGGCAAGCTGTCCCACGGCCCCGCACTGTGGTTCGCCCCTGCACACAAATAATACATAGACTTGCGTTCAGGTGCGAACCGCGCGCCCAGGAGAGAACTGAGAAACATCCAGCACGCGCCTAAGAGACAACTATAAAAATTTAGGATCCCATGAGAACATACTCCTAAGAGAAAACTAAAAATCAATCTCAATTTTACATCTATAAAAATTCAACTTATTTTATCATATTAAAAAAAAAAAAAAAACGGTTGCATTTTTGTAATATAGTTAACTTTACTTTTCAAACTTGAACACTTAAATATGCAATCTGTAACAACTGCATATCCAAATCCATATAAAATTTTATAAAAATCAATGAGAAAACTAAAATTTAAATCTAAATCATAAATGTTAGACCATAAGCAGTAAAAAGTAAACCCATAAATCAAATAAAATCAAAAAATCAGTCATAAACTCTAAAAAGTCAAACCTTGAGTGCAATACACTTTCGCATTTTTGCAAATGCAATCCTTTAATTAATCTTAAATGTACGATATGCTAAAACTAGATGAAAACCTGGAAAATTCGGAAAAGTGCCTATTTTAGTGTTTAATTTGCATAGTAAAGTTGGTGATAATTACGAAAATATCGTTACATTGTTTTAAAATTTATCTAATTATTGATCTGATTTTTCTAAATATAAATTAAAACTGAAATTAGTTCTTAGTTTTCTTCTAAAAACTTGTTTTCATATGATCCATTACATACGTACATAAATAAATAAATACATAAATACATACATACACACTCATTATTATATTTTCAAGTTTGCAAAAATTATAAAATAAACTCTACTCGAAAAAGAAGAATAGGTTGCCATGCATTTTGATTAAAACGTTAGGATTGTTGTCCTTCACGTCGAATATCAATCAATGCTTTAGTACGATGACAACATATCATCATCATCCCCTCTCGATCCCCATTAACTTCAAATTCCAAGGCCAACATCTATCTTTCTTTCTTGCTTGGTTCTTTCTTTTCGACCAACTGTATATTTCACTTCCTTCATAAATTAATAAGAAACTCACGTTTCAAACTCTTTGCCTTTGCCTTTAAGTTTGGCATGCATGTCTTATATATAAAAGTGTGGGATGGATTTCGATATGATGGATTATTGCCAATTTCTGTGTGAATTCATTTCAATATATTAGGTAAATATTGTGTATATATATATATATATATATATATATATATATATATTATATATATATTTATAATATATATATATATATATATATATATGGAATTCAGTTTCCGTGCAGTGGGTGTGTCCCGTGTGGCTGTACGTAAATCTATAATCAAAGTCTAAAGATTAATAAAAAAAAAAAAAAATGTGTGGCAATTTAGTAATTTTATGATTTTGCGAGTATAGTTTCCATGCGATTCTGCGTTTAACTCAAAAAGACACACCTTAAGTACACAAACCAACCCAGGACTATGTGGTCTAATGTATCCGGGTTGGACTTCTATTTGGAAGATTATGATTCAAGTCCTCAGTGGAGGCGTTAATTGTTCATTGTGTTTTCAGTAGGTTGAGAAAGTAATATGAAAGATGACCTAAAATGTAATAGAGCCAGTAGCTTTCAAAAAAAAAAGTGCACAAACCACTGCACCTAAATTTTAAATGGCACACCTTAATACACAACCACGCACCTTAAGCACGCAAAACCATGCACATAAAGTTCAAAAAAGTGACAAACACGCACCTTAAAGTTTTAAAATGGCACACGTTAAGTACAAAAACACACCCTTAAGCACGCAAACCATGCACATAAAGTTCTAAAATTTAAAAATATGGTGGCAATTTAGTAATTTTTACGATTTTGCGAGTATAGCTTCCATGCGATTCTGCGGTTAAGACACACCTTAAGTACACAAAACCAAAAACCTCAAGCATAAAACAAAGCACCTTAAGAACACAAACCAACGCACCTAAAGTTTTAAAATGGCACACCTTATAGTACACAAACCAGCACGCTTAACACGCAAACGCATGCAAACATATAGACTTTCTAATAATGGGTGTCACAAGGGAAGCTATATTATATAGTTAATATATATATTATATATTCTAATAATATATATATATATATATAATTATATAATAATATATATATATACTATAGGGTATATATAATATATATTAATATATAATAGTATGTGTGTGTGTGTGAGCATGCACCACCTATGTTATCGTAAATAAAGTGATGATAATTTGATATGCATCCTTATTCCATAGATTTAAATGGGAATTGAAGGTTGCTTAATAATTAAATTGATAGTGGGTTTACGTGTTTTATAACAATATGTCATTGTACGTTGTTAGAGTGCAATTAAATTATTGTGAAGATTAACCACGCACGGTGTGTGAGCAGTGTTTCCTGTAATTATTTTAGTTTTGGTTGTTCGCAAATTTAAAGAGATATAAATCTATAAAGGAGAGTTTCCAAAATGTATGAAAGATACTTTGGAGATATTTCTCTTTAATTAATAGAATGATTCATTGGATTAATCTAATCCTAATGGCCTGTAATCTGAACCATAGAATGAACCACACCCTAACAACCAATACGTTGCACTATGATTCGCCCTATATATATCATATAATATAATTAACAAGTTATTATTAATTATAATTCTAATGCATGTGTCAAGCATGTTCGTTGAAATTGCACTACAATCAAAATAATTATAAAAATAAAACTACTATAGTGTCTTCTTTTAATCTTTAACTCTTGATCATCTTAGATAGGACGTGTGAAATTAGTTCAAACGTTCTCACTATAAACCTAATTTTCATGAGAGTCGGAACACTGTATATCTAGAGTGAATTTCATTTTTGGTCTTACTGTTATAGAGGTCATTCCAATTTTAGTCCACCTTAATTATTTTTGCCACATTGCGTCCACTATTATTAAAAGTGTTTCAATTTTAATCCATGAAAAAAT
Source organism: Ipomoea purpurea (assembly GCA_009835305.1). Classification (NCBI taxonomy): domain Eukaryota; kingdom Viridiplantae; phylum Streptophyta; class Magnoliopsida; order Solanales; family Convolvulaceae; genus Ipomoea; species Ipomoea purpurea. Next base: position 13,879 of record VALG01014194.1, on the reverse strand, counting down.
CTTAAAATGGACTAAATTGGAACACTTTTAATAATAGTAGATGCAATGTGAAAAAAATAATTATGGTGAACTAAAATTAGAAAAATCCCTATAACAATAGGACCAAAAATGGAATTTCCACTCGTATATCTATTTCCTCAATCCCTTAGAAATTGTCTTTCTTTCTAAATTAGGATATCTCCACAAAACTTATTAACTTGCTTCTATTATAGATTATACAGCAACATTTATTTACTGCTCTAAAATTCCCAATCTTCTCTATTTTTATTATTAACATTTTTTTTACATGGAATAAAATTTATACTAGAACGATGAGAACTGTATAAATTGTATTAGTTGAACAGTTTATTACAACTGTACAAATTGAGGGAATATATATATATATATAATATACACACACACACACACAAGAGAGAATCCTAGGAAAACTAGGATATGGAGTCATAATGTGACTCAAATACAAGAGTCCTAATGCTTTACACTCTACATGTCATTCTAGCACGTTTCAAAATATCATTCATATATTTCTGTTGTAAAAGTAAAATACATCAATACATTTAATTATTTCAATTCCAAAGAACCAGGTTCACCAAGATCCCTAATCTTGAAAGCAGCATAATAATATATCTTATCAAACGAGTCATAAGATCCTGATCACTTCACATCACAAGTATATCATCAACATTAAAAGGTCGCTTTAAGAAAGTATCTTATACATATAGTAGAGTCCTGCGAGTAGGTAGAAAATAGATGTATCAGCACGTTTCAGTGTTCTTCTTTTAAACGCTTCAATAAGCCGACCATATGAGTACTAATAAATATAAGAATCGCTTGTCAATATCATATTCGAATTAGTTAGACCAGTGCATCGCGAGTTGTTTGGTAAATTCTCCAAGTTTAACACCCATCAAGAAACGGGTCCTTAGCACTAGACAAAACGATTTTCGAAAGTTAGAACCAGCTTATGCAGGAGTCCGCTCGTTGAAGAGGACCGCAATCAAAACGTATAATGGTTGTTACAGTGATGATATTACACTACATAGTTTAACCGCAGTCTCTACGGTTTGGGTGGCTTAACTTTGACCAACGTGACTTGAAGATTATTAAATTTTATTGAAATAATGTTGCTAGTTAAATGGAACACACTAAAGATTAATATAGGATAGGGCAATTTTAGATAACAGTTTAAACCATTGGCACCTAAACTGTAATGCAAATAAAAGAGAGATGCCTCCCACGATAACCTTTTTTGAGAATAGCTGACACCTTTACCTGAAACCAGGACCGGATGTGTATCATGTCATAGGTGGGATAATATGGGAATAAGCGGAACCATTTATCCTTAATTATCAGACCAAATATTTAGAATAAGGTTTTTTCCTTATAAACATATATAATATAATAACGGAAGATATTTGAAAACAGATACCTGAACAACCCTTAGTTTTCCCATTTATACATCTGAGCAATAAACACTCAACTAGGAAACTCAAAAGTGGAGGACTAAATAATGCTCCCACCAACCATAAGCGTAGGAAAAGATCGAATAATGGATAGAAAGAAGCCATCTGAGCAATAAATACCTCTCCCGTCACATCACAACTCCAGCGCGCACAATAGGTTTTGCTTGTCCGCTTGAGTTAGGATAGCAGAGGGTCAACCCATGTCTCACATATACCATCAGACATTTTCAACTTAGAGCTAACATCCAATCTTTGTCGCGCAATTATATGCCAATAATCGTATGTGTATTCCGTCGATTAGACGTAGTCCTTGCAATTATATGTCAAAGCCTTCTAACGGTGAATTAGCGGTTTTATGTATGTATAGCACAGTGTTTTAATTGTGATAAACATTTTCGATGGTAGATGTTCTTGGTCAATACTAATGTGACCATTTATGACTATTGTTGCACAAGGACACAATTGTACTAGTTGAATTAGTCGATAACGAGGCCCTATAAAGAGGGTTGTATTCCGTTAACCTTTGTACATGGGATTTGGTTTTCACTGGGTATTATCCAAATATCTTGTCGGTGGAGAGATATATATAACGCATTAAGATCTGTAGTGTTTTGAGTCTAAGCCTAGGACTTGTGTTTAGGGACTTTGCATAATAGAGAACCTAGGTTACGCTATCATACCCTTATTCGCTCGCGCTTCAGGCACCTCTAGATTGAGAGTGCACTTGTCGATTATGTTGACCTTTTAAAAGCGTTTAGTGACCAAGAGACCCAATTGCCCGCTTACCGGGATCTGTTAGAACGATAAATATGGTGTGAAATTCTAATGATTTAACTCCGTTAATTTATCTGAATTAGACGATAGGATAGCTATCGAGATGTTCAAAGTGTGCTTTTATTTGTCATAGTGTGTGTTGTTTATAGTTGTGTGTGTTACACGAAGACGGAGAGTGGATTGGGAGAGGGAAGGACGCAAGGAGGGGAGGTAGAGCTCAGGGAGACCGGAAAAGTGTCCATATGAGCAATCCAGAAGGAGAAGGCGAAGGAAAGTGAGGTGTGAGGGAGGAGCGCGGCAAGGAGGGTGGCACCATGCACCATCCCTAAAGGCAGCTGCCAACTTGCCGCAAGAAAGTTACACAGTGAGCCCTGCCAACTATCCAGACCGGCGAACCTACGCAAATGAACTCCTAAAAACAGCATCACTTCTACTTTTTTTTATATTTATGTTTTTCAACTGATAAACTCCAAAAACAACTTTCCAAATCTTTTATTTCTTTTTTTTTTCTTTTTTTTTCTGGTAACAGAATTAAGAGGGAGTAACATTTCTCTCTTTAGACAAACAAGAAGAGACTATGGTGTTGGTCATCCGGGTTGTCCCCTCCAACCCGCTAAGAATCTTTGGTGTTGTCGTGGTGTTTCCCGTTTGACGTTTTCCTGTGTCCCGGTGTATCCCCGTTTGTCGTGTATGAGTCTTGTTTCGTGTTTCGGGTATCATTCTAGGATTTTATGAGTGTAATACGTGTCGTTGTTGTTGTGTCTTGATTGTTATTTGATTATGTGTTAATTGATTGAATGATGATGAGTATCGTGGTCATTACGCAATGACCAGTGTGACTGATGATGATGATGATGATGATGAGATTGTGATTGGTTGAAATGAATTGTTGGAGATTGGCACCACTTGTGCCCCGATCATTGTACTAAAGGTACATGTCATAGCGGTGACTATGCTGAAGGCACAACATCCACCTTTGTCTAGCTTTCCGTTGAGCATGGGTTAGTTATAAGTGCTGCGGTGTCATGTTAGAGGCTATATGCGCTAACCCCTTTGATATTGGCACTAGAGGTGCAGATCATGTGAAAATGGCACTGCGGCACCATCCCCTTGATATGTTGGTAGTTGATAGGCGGTTTGTCGGTGGGGCCATGTATTGCCCGGAGGAATAAGGGGTGGTGATATAAGGGTGTCCTCAGGTATATGTCTTGGAAGCTGATATAAGGACGGAGGGGGAGCTACAAGGTTGAACTTGGTATTAAGGTTGGAGGGATGATTGTGTCTTTGATGGCTACTTGCTAATTGATTGTCTTGAATTCCTTCGATGCCTCTAGTTGTTATTTATATGTTTATCTGTCTGTTATGTCTTGTATTGCGTTCTTAGGATGCATGTTAGTCTTTATGATTATTCTATACTGTTGAGTTTGTTAATGTGCCTTGAGTCTTGATCTTGGATTTAAACTAGAGCCTTGTAAGTGTATATGTATTCTTGTTTCAAAATGAGTTTCTTATATCTACCTATATTGTACTTAACGCGTTGGAGTAGGTTACCAGCATTATTCGATGACGTTTGTTACACGAATGTTTTTCAGGGACAGTTGAGTAGCTTCGGAGCGCGCTAGTTGGATTTGTGGACTTAGTTTAGATAGTCCTATCCTTGATGAGAGGGTCTGCGTGCTTTGATTTTTACTTAGACATCAATTGTGGCATAGCACCCCGACTATTATTTTTAGCTTATGCTCTGTTTGGGAATAATAATGATTAGCCTTTATTTTATAGGTTTTAAATATCTTGAAAAATTAGGGTGTTACAAGTTGGATGCTTCATATAAAATAGGTTTCAAATAGATTTCCATTTAGGAAAGTGACGGAATTGTAACATAGGGGGTAGATGGAATGGTCAAAAGAAAAGGTGGGAATGAAGATTCCCGGGTTGTCATACTCAAGGAATGATAACTTGGAAGCTTAAGAAAGGTTCACGGCAAGATAGGTCTAACTTTGAGATTCTCGATTCAATAGTGGTGGAATAGGGCTATTTGGTATATGAAGAGAAAAAGAGATTTTAGAAAGAGATTTAAACACTAACGTTACACACATATAGGTTTTCGTCGAAATGCGATGGTTGATTGGTTTTCCGCGATGCAGGGATGTTGTGTTGATTTGTGTCGGTTAGCAGTGAACAGGACAATGCGCTATTGCACAGCCACAATAATCAGGTCATAACTACCGTACCTCATTTTGCAATTGCTATATGTGGCCGAATAAAACTCACAAATTCCATATCTCTTTACATGGTAATATCTTAAGGAATTAAACATACCTTGCTACAAAGGATTACCTTCAAGGACTATTTTTCCTCTCGGTATCTACGGCCAGGTAGAAATGTATAAGAAGGTTCTAGGTGGTGCACTAGCTTAGAATCTCTTGCCTAAACTAGGAATCCAATCATGCTAGGAGTTGCGTTCCTAGCTCCATTAGAAAGCTACAAAGATCATTCTCCATCAGACAATAATATGCTTATGTAAAGCTTACTAAGAATGATGAAATGACTCGTCCATGTATTGGAGCACTAACCAACTTATGGCAAATTGCATTATGTCATGCTCTACTTAAAGATGAAGACTCTCCGTTATTTGGAAGATTAGCAAACTGTATGCAATTGCTTAATGTTCAACGCTTTACTAAGGATGACAGACATCTCAATGTTTGGATGCACAAACCAAAGTTATGCAATGCTTATGTCAGCTCTAACTATGGAGTGAAAGACTCTTTTTGAAGGTTATGTGCTCCAGTGAAGTCTGGCAGTTTTATTAAGTTGCTCTTACAAGAATCAAAACTTTAAAGATCTCCAAGCATCCAAAATGCTGATTGAAAAAGTAGAAAAATGTTTAATCAATTTATATTTTTCTTGATCAAATTCTTAATTAAAAGAAATAATGCAATGATGAAGAGAACAGTTAAAGATACTAAAACTCCATATTGCATTGGGAATTCTTTCAATATCTGCCTACCTTCCATGATCTAACTTAACAAGTTTCTCACTCGAAAAATTAGATTGGTATGCACATCAATGCAATTGTTAATCTAAAAAACCTAAAGCTCATTTGAATAAATATTTAATAGATCCGTCAAGACATATACCATTCAATATGAGTATTCGTAACTTACCGATCTTTATTGAATACTTGAGTATTCAAAGGCACATCCTTTAACATGTTAGAATCATACAATCATCCCTTCAATTGACTTCGGTTTTCTATATAAAAAAAACATTTATATAACAATATTTTAGATTTTAGATATTTTGAAATCTTTGATTTTAATAAATTAAGTATAAGAAAACAAATGATTAACAAAGAATAACTCAAGTACAAAGGAATCTTTACCCTGTTCCCCGTGAAGACAAATCAAAGACATCACTTTGGGTCAACCAATCTACTTTGTTTGCCCGAGCTCTGTGGAGATCCTTTCGAACCATTTCCTAATTCTCATAATCTCATGCACTAAATCATAGCATTTGAAATCCTTTCAAATTTCCAACCTCCATTTGTTGTCAACAAAATCTTTTCAATCAAAACTCTTATTCCGCTTTTAGCATAAAAACCACAACTCTTCCAATATCATAGGAATTGTCATTTTTCTTATATCCCCATAAAAAAATTAAGCAATATCAAGAAGATATTTGTTCATTATCAATGAATCATAACTTTTTTTAAAGAATTTTTTGAACCTCATACATGATGTATCGCTCTTAATTTCTCAACATCATCACTCCATTCTTGCACTGATTTGCCACGCAAATGAGAACCTATAATTGTAAGTGCTAGTGGAAGTCCACCAGTATAATTTGCTATCCTTTTCGATAGTTCAATATACTCCTTTAATGGTATAGAAACACCAAAAGCATGCCAACTCAAGAGTTGCAAAGATTCATCATAGCTTAACTTTTTGACCATGCATTTCTCTTGTGCTCCAAGATCACTAAGCAAATGAACCAATCTCATGTGAAGATACTTTTCCCTCACAGTAGATGATCCCCAAGACACCAATTTTTTCTTCAGAAACACCATAGCAGTGTCATTTGATGAGGCATTATCAACAGTCACAGAAAACACATCTCTAAGCCCCACTCTAGCAAACAATTTTCTAGGGCTTTGGCTAGATATTCACCTTTGTGAGAGGTAACAGGAACAAATGCAAGGATTTTCTTATGAAGCTTCCACTCAGAATCAATGAAATGGGCAGTTACTACCATGTAGTTAATTCTTTGGATGGATGTCCAAGAGTCTGTAGTGATACTAACCCTATGATTGCTTCCCCTAAAATTATTAATTAGGGCATTTGGTTGAAGAGAATTTAAATTCCCACCTAATTTCAAAGGCCAAAAATTCCCTTGTTTGGTTGAAAGGAATTGCAATTCCTCCATTTTCATGGAATTAAAATCTTGTGTCCCCCTGAGATTTTAATTCCTGGGATTTTAGGAAGAAAAAAAATAGTGATGAGTCAAACACTACTACACAGAAGGTCTTTAACGTCGGCTATTTAGGGCTTTAACGTCGGCTAAAAAGCGAAGTTGTTCTGGGCGACGTTGTAAGTTTACTATACAACGTCGGCTAAATTAAAACCGACGTTGTATATATTTTTGTATTTTTTTAATAAGACTTTTAAACGTCGGTTATTACTAAATAACCGACGTCTATACATATTTTAAAAAAAAAAAATATACAACGTCGGTTATTAGGAAATAACCGACGTTGTATATTTTATTTTTTTAAAAAAAAGTATACACATCGGTTATTACTAAATAACCGACGTAAAAGTCCTATTAAAAAATAAAAAAAAAAAGCATTTATACAAATTCGATTTGTATGTCTGATCAGGGAGCCTATTGAAAACGTGATCGTAAACCTAGTGCCTATTGGAAAGAATAAAACATAAATATGTCGAAAAATAAGATAAAACATTATTCTTCTGTGTTCTTTTCTTTTCCTTCCACCCTAACCAGCCACAGTAGTTCGAAAAATAAAAATAGACATGGTCCTTCCTACTTATTCTTTCCACAAAACTAATTAACCTTCCATTGATGCAGCACATAAGATAAAGATGAATGAAATTTAACATCAATCTGCTGGTGTGAGTATCAATCGGGCATTCTCAGCAAATGGTGGTGTGAGTATTGTAATTGCATGCTTAGATAACTATGGTAATCCACTATTTCACTATTGTAATTGCATGCTTAGATAACTATGGAATAGAGAGATGTGATCAAGTCATCAGATCAGTAAAGGACAAGCAACAACCATAATAAAGAAATAGGAAATGGTAGAAACTTGTAGCAATAACAATACAAAATTCATAAAAATCCTCTAAACAATAACTTAAAGCAGCAGCTTCTTGCACTAACACAAGTCAAAGTAAACAACCAACCAAGAATCTATGTGATGTGTATTGTTAATAGAAAGATGAAATAGAAGGTAATTCCTTTATAAACTCACTCACATTTGATGGATGATCCAGCTACACAAGTCAGCCTGGATTTTGTATTGGCCATTGCCACTTTTCCACTTCTTGTATCCCATACCGTAATATTCCTGTCCTCTCCTCCCGTAACAATATACCACCCTGCAAAATATCACTTCAGTTTCAGAACATATTCAAATAACATGAGACAAGAATAAAAGGAGAGGAATAGCTTAACAATCTGGTTTTAACTTTAAACAGAACAAGCAATCACAATCTGAAAAAGTTAACCTTAAAATACACAACCTAGTATTTGCGAATAAATGACAAGAATTTTCAACTCAGTTACATGGATTTTACAGCATATGCAACATTGTAATGGAATTTCCAACACCTCAATAACTCACTTTTTTCGAAATCTGTAACTTCCAATCATACAAGCAATATGTCTTCACATTGCAATTACTTGGCAGAAGACTAGCCAAAAGAATTATCTTTTTTTCTTCATCAATTAGTTTGACATGTGAAGTTTAATTTCCATCCGGAAGAGTGACATGGTCATATAGAACATAGAAAGCAAAGTACCTTGGGGAGTATCTGGAAGGCACTGGCTCCACATTCTCTACTTTCAAAAGTGCTGAACCAACTGTTTCAGCTTCATCATCATCCTGAAACAGCACCCTCACCATCTGGCTAGAAAATAAAAAGGAAGAAACTTTATGTTAAGGGAAAAAAGAGATAAATATCAACTACATACAATTTGCATTATATGCCTCTCTACAAGCAGGTCTCTCACAAGATACCAATTGATCTAAACTGGAAAATAGTTTCTGCAAAAGATTAAACAACTACATTATACGCTTGAAAAGACAAAAATAACAACATATCTAAAAGAAATGAAAAGTTAGTAAATTTTCTAGAAACACCACAAAAGTTGGTAATTTTGCACTATTTATTTTGTTCCCTTCCTTTTTCCCATTGCCTTAGAACAAATGAAATGTTATGAGTTACTGCACCTTGTCTAGACTCATGACGGGACGGTGACAGTTTCCATATAGCCCCAGTTTCCACTGAAAACGAAAATTTAAGACGAGCTGCAAAGTCTCCAGCCCCGCAATATTCTTGCTGAATGAGACATGTAGAAAATTATTCAAGTAGATTCAACAAATAAATAGAGAAACTGAGACACTAAGCCTAGTGTTTAGGAGAATTTTTGCCAAGTAAATGAAGATAAACTAACCACAATCCCCTTCAAATGAAAGCTGAGCAGGTATTAATGATCGTAGCTGAAGAAATGTTATGCAAAAAGTTGGTGAGTTTTCCAATTGAAATAAACACATAGCACAGACTAAAAGTAACAGTTTTACCTTCTGGGACTTTATATCTGCCATAACACTTGCATAATCATAGATTTGATAGACAAAGGGATCATAAAACAAGCTGTTTCCACCATTTCATAAATACATTCAATGAGCAAACAAATTAAACTTTAGATAAAAATAAGGAAATCTAAGATATTCCAAAACATACCATTAACAAATAAAAATATCCTTCAGTGTGCTGCTAGTTTGTTCATATAACAATAATTAAATATATCAACCTAATATCATATCAATAAATCCTAAATACAAATATATCACCTAATAATTCCAAAATATATAAACAATAACGTTAAAATTCCAAATATATATATAAACAATAACTTATAAAATTCAAAATATATACTAATAATTCCAAAAATTCGAAATAAAATTACCCAATACAAGTTCATAATATAATAATATATTAATATAATTTAAAAATTTAGAAAGATTTTAAGAATGTAAATAATTTAAAAGAAGAAAAAAGAAGGAGGCGTTGACCTCCATATGCGGGAGGAAGCGGCTAATGGGAGGCTGGTTTCTGCAGGTGCGCAGGAGATAGCAGGCGGTCGGTGTTCGATGGGTGAGGTGGCTGTTGTGTGCGATACGTGCTTATTATCTATATTTCTTATCTGAGCTGTCTGTATTCAACCGATGGCTTATGGCGGGGAGGAAATAGGCCGAGATGTCTCGTGGCGTTTTATCGACTCTCGTGGCGTGGACTTCATAGGTAGGCTGTCGCAGTGCTGGCGCTCGCGCATGAGCGCGGAAATTGGCCGCGGTTCTGCGCCGCGGGTCGCCAGTGGGCGGAGGTATTGGAACATCGGCAGTGCGAACTTGCATAAGAATGCGGATTCGCGTTGCCGTAGGCGGGGGATAGTAAGTAATCAGATGACGTAATATTTGACTCCGTTTATAAGGAATCGGTGGAATTTTAAGAGAGAAGGTGTTTTATTATAAGCGAGAATTCACTGATTAGTAAGGCTTATAAACACCCAAATCTAAATTCCTTCCTTTATCTATCGATAAATATGATTCAAAACTCAACTTTTACCCCAGTATACCAATCGAGGCTAAATTAGTACACTCAAATAATAAAGTGACAGGGATGCGTTAAATAAATGAGGACCCGCAATTCCGTAGAACGACATTGACTATCCACTTGTGGGAAAAAAATGATTGCTGAGATGGAACAAAACGATATCAACATTTTACCAAGATACACTGGAAATTCACTAATAAGAAATCCTACCATGAAACCTAAAAAATAAAGATAATAGGCCCTAGCAATGTATTTTATCTTATTTTTTCTGAGACTCTTGATAGTATGGTTTCACATATAATCGTTCGGTCCATATATTGTTCTGATCGCCAACTCATACTCTGATCCGATTGTAGTTTTATTTGTATTTATAGATAATACGCCCGAGAAATTGAACGTGCTGTTTTCGAAGTCATCCTCATCAACTTAATCACTGATTTGTATTTTGGGTTATTATATAGAGCAGTAAAATTTTAATACAAAGTTTGTTATAAGACGCTTGCAGGAAATAAGACCCCCTAATAGAATTACGGATTCTACTATCCGTATCGATATATTTACATATACTATGAGATATCGCCGACTTCATTTCTTTAATTTTAGTCATCTGCGCGATCCTGATCTATTTTCAAAATTGCAGAAATTTCAAACTTATCCATTATATCTACGTTTTCCTCAAACCTTAAGAACTTTCCGTTTATGTTTCGCAGGCGGGATAAATCACACGTATAAGGACTCTATTTCACCATCCCGACTCGAGTATTTCTCGGTAGATGTGATAATTGATACAGATATGATAGTAGGCACAGTTTTGAAATAAAATAACACCATCGTCTGTTTGGGATCCTAGAGCATCCCGTTGTAATCATAACAATTACTATATGTTGTTTAATATAGAACATTGCAAGAAACATAATAAAGGGAAGACATTTTTGCATTGCCGGAAATATCATAGGTAGTGGGTATAATGGTACTAGTCTAAGAGGATAGATAGGCGCACGGATCGGAGAACAAAAATTCAAAGAAGGGTTGGTGCTTTAACCCAGACTTTTTACTTATATATGTGATACATCTATTAATATCATTTTTTTCTAAGAAATGACCTTTTATTGGGTCTTTTTTATAAGACCCTAGTTAGACGCACAAATCATAATTCAGACACCATAAAATAGAAATTGGTCAAATAAGATTATAGCATTCGTTTTTATTGAAGAAGTCATAAGTATAACGCTCTAGATGAAGAAGATTATGACAGCTTCTTATGAGTCGATAGGGTCAATTTCTTTTATGTGGCTATTTAGATAGGTAATAGTAAGTTCGAATACGTAGATAAATTTGGAATATCGACATCTGACGTCGCAGGTATAGGTAGAGGATATAGCAAAAGTGAAAGGTGTAGAAACTAAATAATGGCTTTTTATCTTGTCCACGACTACAATGAGTCTATAGCGATAATTCAACCTATATTATTTCTTTTCATTTATTTGATATTTTGTTTCTTGTCTTCTAAGTGTATAAGTCAAGCAGTACGCGATATATCTAAATGAGTCTTATTACAATAAGAATGTAATGTGGCAGGGTACATTAGTCCAAAAACCGGCTGGTGTGTTCGAGCAGCGAATGAGAGAACGCGACGAAAACTCTTTATCAAGTTGGGCATTGATGTCAAGAAGGTCTTTCGACCACGAACATGGGTATGCGAAGAATTTATGGTCTTTCTCATCTCATTTAAATTCTTTCGCGAAAAGTGAAGAATATCCGTATGCTCGAGCGAGTTTAATCATTGATATCGCGCTAGAATCAGCTTCTAAAAAGATAGATGAAGGATCTAGGTAAAAGCGAAAAGAGGGAAGATAATCCTGCGGATGCTGATGACGTTTTGTGCTTTCTGCAATTAGGTTCCTTACTCGTTCCCATCGCAACTTTATAGTGCTCTTCCGTTTTGATTTCGAGAAACTCACTCTTCTTTCTATCTGTCGCTTTGCCTGAGCAATACAAAAGGTTATGCCAAATAATTGAAACACATATAACAAACATTCTCAACTTTGCTTAGATTTTTTACATTCAATGAAGGGGAAAATATATAAAAGCGCGCGTGACACTCAAAACTTACATCGCGCAAATACCTCAGAAACTTCGTTCTATTAACACAAGATGACTACGTTATACTTGTGTAATGATCAAAAACGCCTTGTTAACCCATATTCCAGGGGCATCTTGTGTAACTCTATTCTAAGCAGTTGATGCTATATGATGATTAGATATTGTGCGCTTATGCACTCTATCTCTACTCCTGCGAATGCAATCTGGTAACGCATTGGGTTCCGAACTCAAGAAAATGAAAATGACAACCTCGCCTAACATACCAAAACTGGTTTATTAACCTCCACAGCACGTGCTGTAGGAGCCCATGTAAAGATACTTAATGTGTATGAGCAGATTATTAGAGTAACCCTTTATATAAGTTGAGTCATTATTCATAGAAATTGAGCAGGTGACGATATTTAGCCATTTGCATAAATGCTCATAACATTCTTTGTTATGTCCAGAACTTGCGCAGGACAAGGCCCGTTTGACAAGACACACACTATCACAAATAAACGCTGTAAAATAAGAGCTTGTTTGGACGCGGTGTGTCAGTGCAGAAGAGGAGTGGGAGAGGTTCCGACGAGCTCAGAGAGGTTCGCGCAGATACTACAGCGCCCAATAAAATGAAAATTCAATAATACAATGCATCGAAGATTTAAGATACGAGGATTGGACCGCTTGTAGATTGTTCGATGCCTGATGCTTTTGAACAGCTTCAGGTTAATCAACTGTTTTTGTTTTGATATAATAAAATCTCATATTTAGTGGTTCTGTTTGATAGAGACCTCATACACCTGCTCCTAGCTCCTGCTCTTGATCCTGGCGCGCCTCCGAATTCAGAGGATTCCAGATAGTGCTCCTCTGATAAACACCACCCACCCTTACTCCCTCCTCCCTCTACGAGATCTAACATGATAATGGCGCGGATCTGGATCAAAAAGTTTCAATTACTATACTGACAATATATTAACTACTAATTTTCAAGATACCAGTGTTTTATTTATACAGAAAGTTTGGTTTTTTCTAAGCAATATAATACTCATTTTTGATTTCAAGTGAATATTCTATAAGCCTGATTAATTTAAATCATGAATACACAATTTTATCTAAATTGAGCCGTGGACAATACCTCTCAGTATTTATTAAGTCTCGATCTAGGCGGCTCATAGAATACTAAAGTTGGTTTATATCTAGCTCTACATTTTAACAATTAGAATGAACTTTCTCATTTCTATATCAAGTGGTTTGGAGACGGGTTGCTCTGAGACTACCTCATCAGATTGTATGACCAAACGACTTCGTAATAGAGTTTGGTGTACTCTGTCGCCTTCTCAGCTTTAATATTGGATGGCTACATTTACACACAAATATTATAACGAGCAGCCCCATGATTATGCGTCTTATTTTAAGCCCGTAGACGCAATTCTTAGCCCCTGCATTATCACTACAGAAACGTTTTTTTAGGAGTGGTTCACGCGTAAACTCAGTATCCAAGAATATCTACAGATTTGGCAGACTAAGGGGAGCATCAGCGTCGTGTCAAGTGGTTTCACGCGCTACACCATATATAATGATATCAATTTCAACGTCTACTAAGTTCGGCAGGTCAGGAGCATTACATATAAGGGCGCGGGTACGAAGTTGGGTGAGTCAAAATCACCTCAGGTGAAGGCAGGTGAGCCATTAATCGTC
>VALG01014193.1:5235-60369 GCA_009835305.1 Ipomoea purpurea | reverse complement strand
AGTTTTGGTATATAGTAGTTACTTGATAGTTGATTACATGTTGATGGATTTAATTAACTCGGGGTAGACCTGATAAACCCGATAAATAAGGGATAAGAAAAGGCGTTGAATGTGTGTCGCGGGACAACTTTTGTATTGATATTGATTCGTAGGAGAATTACAAGGTGAATGTAATATTTAGACCAAAGAATTAGATGTCCTAAACAAGACAATGATCTCCCTTTTTATATTAGCTAACCCCCTAACCGTCCATCCTATTCTCGTGGGGCGGTTGGATCGCGGTTTGACCGAGTCCACGCGGGGACCCGGAGTAGCCTTCTGCCCCTGGGTCGAGGTAGGCACCAGTCGGGGCCGGCCCTAATCGGGCCACAGTTGGCCCGTAGGTCGAGGCCTTGGTCGGCCAAGCCGGGGCCGCCCAGGCCCTTCACGTCGGTTCGCCCCGGACCTATGCCTAATATATTCATCACATGTAAATTTCAACTTAACAATTTGTCACAATTTTCTTTCAAAGTGATGCGCGTGAAGTAACACAGATTAAATTATACTTTCTATTGTATGTATATATATAATATGCTCCTTAATAGAAAAGTTACATAAGTTTTTTCCATTATTGAATAACAACTATCAAAAGTCGGTCCATTACATTACATATTACAATAATCAAAGTTTCAATAGGAACTATATTAAAGTCAGCTAATAAAACACTGGGATTTGGTCTAATAGTGTTGAACGGTGGCGTTAAATTGAATAACAGCGAGGTGATTCTCGAAGTTGAAGTGGACCGTCTCGAAGGTGGCGTATCCTCGGGCGAACCGGAATATCCCGGTGCCGCCGACGACCGACACCTCCCTCACCTTCTCCAACTGAGGACTAGCGCCTTGTATTTCCAAAGTGCTGCCGGAGTACTCGCCGCCGGTGAACACAACTGATATTACCACGTGCGCTATTTTGCCGTCCAGTGCTGAAGTTACGTACAGGCCTTGGCCCCTGGCCACCTCGGCGGAGCCGCTGTCAAATTCCTCCGTTATCGGATCGTCCGTGACGAAGAGGGACCCGAACTCGAAGAATTTGAGGGCCCCGTCATCGGAGAGGCCGCCGCGGTTGACCTGCATGACGGTGGCGTTAGGGCCGCCGGAATAGTCTTGGAAATAGAGAGACATGGTTGTTTCTTTGAGATGGTCATGGCGGCTGATGACGAGCACGTCACAGTGGCTAGAATGAATATTATTGTGAGCTTGAATGAATATGATGCCATGGAGATATGGATATAGTGACTCAATATGCCACAAGAGATCGAAGAAGCTGATGAGTGAATGAGCTGAGTGATGCCTTTTCTTCATATATATATATAGAGCTACCCATTTAATACATTATATTCGTATATCATTTACGCAACTTATATATATATAAATATTAAGGCAAATTAAAATTCTATTTTTTGGACGGGAACGCATTATAAAATTTATCATATATTAACATTTTTTTCTGTAATAGTTGTGTTATGAATTTGACTCTTTCATGTTACTTGTTACAAAAGTCAAAATATTTGGAAATGGACGTTTTATCCTAATTTTTGGAATATTTTGTATGAAAGTCAAAATATTTTGAAATGGACGTTTTATTCTAATTTTTGGAAGAACGGGGTTGGGAGAAAAATTTTGAAGTAAAATAAGATAAGAGTGCCTAACACTCCATATATAATTAATAGTGTTTTATTCATAACTAGATAAGACACATGGAGGCGTTATTGGTTCTTTGTGTTTCAGTAGGGTTGAGAAAATATATGAACATATACTACATTGTAATAGAGCCAGTAGCATTTATAAAAAAAAAAAAAAAAAAAAAGATAAGACACATGAAAAAATATTTTATTATTGAGAAAATGGTCAAATAAACCCTAAAGCTTTATTCAAAATGACAATATAGGTCCCTGAACTTTAAAAAAAGTGTAATTAAACACTGCCTTCCACCGGAGAAGACGACTGCCAATCATCTTCTCCGGTGGAGAAGGCAACCTCTGGTCATCTTCTCCATTGGAGAAGACCAGTCAGGCTCTCTTCTCCACAGACGATCGGAAATTGCTTCGGCGTTTTTTTTAAAAGGTTTTTAGTGGCGGTCAACGGCAATTTACCGATAACCTGTTGGTTATCGATAAATTGGGCTTATTTGACTCAAAATGACAAGTTTAATTGTTTAATTGCACTTTTTAAAATTTAAGGACTTAATTGTTCTTTTGAGTAAAGTTTAAGGTCTATTTGACATTTTTCTCTTTTATTATTTTATTGAAATTTAAAACCTCTTAGTGAATAATATACTATATATATATATATATAGTATACCTATATATTAGTATATATATATACCACACAAACACACACTCTTTTTTTTTCTTAACTTAATCCCCCAAGAGATGCTCATTTTTGAACTTTTTGATAACATATAATTAAACCATTAAATTGAACGGAAAAAAAAATAAATAGACATTTTAATTCAAAAGAAAATTGCAACAAGCTCAAACCTAGCGGCCTTTAGTAAACGCAATAAAAGCTAATTTGTATGCTTATTTTCAAACTAAGAGCTATCACCCTGCAAACGCGTAGGCGTACTTTGAAGTGTCACAACTTAATTATATGAGTTAAATTTGTATTAACTAGGTATATTTTTAAAATTATTTAAAAATATTTATTAAATTTTTAAAATAATTTATATATATGTTTTAAATAGGCTCAAAGCAAAAATTTACTTTGAAACCTTTACATGTTAAAATAAACTTTTAAAAAAGGTTTCAAGTCCAGGCCAGTTGTAGGCTCAAGTTTAACCTAACAAAAAGGCTACATACAAGCTCAAGGCCCTGGCCTTAGATTTTAGTAACAGCCCAAACTTAATTTTTTAAAGCTCAATTCAGCTCAGCCTATTTCCACCCCTAGTAAATATTAAATAGTAATGTGAGCGATAATAATAATCTAGAAACTAACTTGAAGATATCCGAGTCATTTTCCAAATCTCCAAAAGGCCCTAAAATGTATTTGGGTAGATAAAGAAATGAACAAATTATTGACTGTATGTACATGTACAGGATTTGAATGCATAACAAATAACAAATTTGATAAATAAAATTTAAACAAAAAAAAAAAAAAAGTTACTTAGAGACGTGATAAGTCAGATTTCAATTTGAAAAATAAGAGTAGAGAAACAGAACAACTATATTTGTATCAAGATGAGTTAGGATTACAGATAGAAATGATATGCTTGAGAAAGATGGCCAAAAATGATATGATATGCTCCAGATGTAAGGTAACACACATTTTACAACATTACATATGCATGCATGCTTCAAGTCACAAAAAGGAATTTCAAGTCTCCCTCCGTTAGCTTTCCAAGTGCGTCTAAGGATCCACCAACCGTCCTGCCAAACCAAAAAAACAACCTTATTATTCATTTAATAAACAGCTTTAATTCTTCCAAAAACCCCATATTTATTATTTAACCCACCCTCTACTGTAAACAAAATCTCAACCTCAACTTACCCTTCAAAAACTAATTCCTTCTTCTCTTGCAGCTTCAAGATTCTCTCTTCAATGGTGTTGTCAATCACAAATCTCACAATCCTAAAAATTACAAAACAAAGATTAAACCTGCCGCTTTTCTTTAAAACATCAAAAACACGTAACTAAAACCGTACATACCTTATAGGTTTATATTGTCCTATCCGATGGATTCTATCTTGTGCTTGCCTCTCCACCGCTGGATTCCACCAAGGATCCATCAAGAAAACCTGCCACCGCCAAATTACAAATATGCCCATCAAACTTTAGATTTAAGTAGCAACTCAACTCTTAAACAACTTATTTGCAAGGATACATAAAATCATTACATGCGATGCTACTGTCAGATTTAAAGCAACACCTCCAGCTTTCAAACTCATAAGAAATATTCTGCATTCTGGATCGTCGGTGAATTTAGTAATAGCAGATTCTCTAGCGGCCATAGTCATTGATCCCATTAACATAACACAATTAACACCCGACTGGAGAGGAGAAGACGCACGAAATTAGCTTTACTAACACCAGAGAAGACTTAAGAGTCAAAGATGGAATGGTGCCAGGTACAAATCTAACCTTGATAAGAGAATAGTGTATCAAATCCAAAAATTCTGTGAATTGGCTGAAAACTATTCCTTTAGCAGAACCATCTCTTTCAACCATAAATCTAATTTCTTCCCTCTACAACCAACAAAACAAATAGTGAACCTCAAGTGTCATCCACTTTTTAATGAGAAAATAATACAGGCATGCAAACCCCATGTTACTCAATAGAATGCCCTTTTATCTATAATAGAGAACTTACATCCAGAGTATTATATATTGATGAGGAAAATATTTTTAGAGAAAAAATTAAAAAAAAAAAAAAAATCCCAGAGGAAAAAAGAGACAGAAAAACATAGAATATAGCTAGAAAGAGTAAAAGAACGGTTTGTAACATACCAAGGCATCTATTTTAGTACTAGTCTGGAATTCATCAAGCAGAATTCTGTTCAGTATACTCGAGGCCTCTAAATCCTTTGATTGTTGTTCTGTTTTTTGAATCTCTATTACCACTACTATTTAATAGGCCTTTGTTGTGAGTGGCTTGGAGCACGTAGGGCATGAAACTTTTGGCATACTAGAAGAGAACTCCATCAAACAAGATCCGCAAAAGGTGTGTGCACATGATGTAACCTGTAACCACAGACAAACAAGTCCCTTGCTCATGTTAATTTATGGTAATGCCAACTAAAATTTGCATGCTAAATCAACCATTGTCACAGGTTAATGTATGAAAGTTTCTCTTTAGATATATCAACATGCTATTTAGCCTCTTTACCCGCTTCTACAGGTATTCCAATAATGAAAATTGACCATCAAACTGTGATCATATGGTACTCCTGAGTATTCATTGTGCAATTAACCCAAAAAGTAAAGACAAAATAACCAACTCGTAACATCTACTGAAACTATGTTAATCCAGTTCAAGTTAGCCTGGAACTTGGAAAAGGAGGGGAGGGGAAAGAGAAAGAAAAAACAAAATGAGAAATTACCACAGGTTCTTCTACTGAGCCATGACATATGCCACAAGGTTGTTCAACATTTGCTAGCATCTACGGCATTTTCACTTCTAGCCAAAGAGTATTCGACAAGGTAAGGGTGATCAACCGCCTGGACATATATAACCAGTAATCCAAAATCAAGAGAAACCATTTCTAGAACTAAAAAACATCACAAGGTAGAACTAGGCAACCAGCTTATCATAACATTCCATGCAGTTTTAGCAGAGTAGATTGATGCTTTAACAGAAGAAAACTGAATGATGTGAGCTTTTCACAAGGTAGAACTAGCCTATCTAAAATTCCATACATATATGGTAATGGCAAAAATCATGTTGGTTTATCATGTAGCCTCTGATCATTACTAAATCCAATTCCACTGTCAACATTAACATGTTAATGTGTTTTATGACTTAAACTCCACCATGAATAAAGAAATCAATTCATAAAATTAACAATTAACTATCATTGTTTATCAAACTATGCTATATGCTATCCACAAACCTGTCGCAAGCGTGTGAGGAGGTCAAAAATGTGGGCGTAGTTATTCGTCACAGTTCCTTCCCGAACATATCTGCAAATAATGAAGCATTACAAACCTGAAGTTACTAGTCACTAATCCTTTTTATTTTAATTGTTGCTTAAGCTAATACTAGCAATACCCCATCTCAGACAAATACTTTTAATATCCAACAAATGGATCTAAGCAAGCCCCAGTTTGTCAAGATCTTCCACAAAACATTCAGTCTCCCCTTCTGTCATTATATTTGAATAATGGATTCAATAGTCATGCTATGAGATTTTCAGGTGTAGAGGATATTTAAAATCCAGAATCAAGCAGGTAAATTTTCTTTGCTAAGCTTGGAGGTTGGGACTATATCTACAGTCAGGAGCATAGTTGGTATTGGGTACACAACAAAGACCATTTTAAGTGAGATTTAAGTTTGGGTGAAGAATAAAATTTGGTAGGGGTCTGCTCCCTGCACATAAATGAAGTGCTTGTGGAAAGATATAACAAGAACCAAACTCCTTATTCAGGTTGATACAATAACAGTATCTAACAGGAAGAGTAAAATTAAATGACAACTATTTGTCAGCTCCTTGATTAGAAAAAAAGTGTCATGCTATTAGGAAAGATAGGACAAGAGAGTTAACAATCCAAAATTCAGGGTGTCACACTAAAACTAACTAATCTCTGGTCTAATTGGATTGCAATGACACCAATAGCAGAAGTGATGTGACATAGGTCCATAGCTAGCAGATGTAATGTCCATAAAGGTAGACAAAAGTGATAAAGATAGACAGTCAGGTGCAAGATTTAATGAGTAGAAAAAATTCAAGATCAGGCAGTACCTTGAGAATGTTAAATGGTTTCAGATAGTCAATTTAATTTTAAACATTTACATAAAAAAGAGCAATCAGAAGACATACGTATTAAATTGAGCTTGACTCTCATTATATAAAGATGTATAGTAATCTTCTTCTTTGACATCAAGAGAATCCCGTCTCAGTGTCACCTGAATCAGAATTTAATAAATGTAAACTTTATTTCAGAAATTTAGAATGACTGCAGTAATCTGGCCTTCAACTTACAATCCTTGGGGGAAGTGCAAGATCACAGCCCTGCCCTTTTTAGTTCGTCTAAGCAGAATGCTTTTCAGAATTTTGTTCTTCAACAAAAGCATAGCATCTCTACCATTCCCATAATGTCCTTCAGCTTGTATTGGTGAAGCAATATACTTGAATAGAAGGTATAACCAACAAAGCATGCGTAAGAAATCTGCTCTTGAAAGAAAGAGAGCAACAAAGGAATTAATAATATATTAGTCCATGGAACTTACTCGATTCCACCAACAAAAAGTGTCGCACAGATTTGTGAGGGCAATGTGGGCATTCAGTTGAGGAACTGCAACCAAATGACAATTCAATAAATTAAAGAAAAAAAATTACATCATGAAAGTTATTTTTAAAAAATAAAACAGGAAAAATTACAATATTTGTTGCACATTATTTTTTAAAAAAATACAAAGAAAAAAGAGCCTCTGTTTGTGTGTGTGTCTATAATGAGGCTACTTATCAAAGAATGAAAAGAATAACAAAGAAATTAAAGGCCATACACACAAATATACTTACATTAATTCTACAGAATAATCATACAAGCAAAAAGAGGGAGGGAGAGGGAGGGGGTGCTTTCATGAAAGGACATTCTAAGGTTGATATGAGGTGAATGTAGCTTGAACTTCTGATTGTGAGCCACACAGTATGTCCAGATAGTGAACTTCAGAAGATAACTAAAAGAAACATAGACCAGAAGCACATACTTCAAGCATTGTGATGCATAACGTACAGAAATATTCATGCACTAATGACTAACCAGAGTTAAGAACTAATGAAAAGCGCAAATTAGAGCAAGACTTAAATATAACCATGACTGAAAGATATCCTTTTTACTAAAGTTTTCCATCCCAAGGACCAGGGAAAAATAAAATTCAAAAGGAAGCCCAACATTACCAATAATCAAGAGCTCTACAATCACAATCTTTACAAAAGTAGTAAGAATAAGGAACAATTTGAAGGAACCGGACCTGCACAAAGGAAAACAGCCTGATTAGACTATCATTTTGGTGGCAATTATGCTAACTTGCAAAACAGACTTACAAGTGAGTACAACTCTCCAACACGATTCTGAAGGGGGGTGCCACTCAAGGCCCACTTGTAGGAAGACTCTAAAGCAAGAATAGCTTTTGTAGTGTTAGAGCGTCTTTCTTTTATATAATGGGCCTGCATTACGGAGACACAGTGAGATGACAATGCTGCACAAATAGTAATAACAAAATTATGTGTCAGTTGGCATAACATTACCCACAAGCTTCAATAGAAAGCAAATACTTGATATGACCAAAATAGCTGTACTATAATTATAATATGCTGAATCATGCACTAAACTTTGAATCAAATATATAAGTTGCCTTAACAAGGTAAGACACATTATCAAATCAATTCATGTATACAGCAACTGAAAATGAGTCGACCAAGAATAACTAAAGCACATTGAACTAATACACAAGAAAAAGCCAATTGCCAAAGTTAAATTTCGGATAGCAACACAACAGACTGCAAAAAGGAAGCTCTTCATGGAACAAATTGACTCACCACAGCTTTAAAAAACAAAAACAGAAGAAACAAAACTCACCTCATCCAAAATTATGCGCTCCCATTTCACAGAATGCAAAATTGATTTTCCTGAAATGACTTGCTCTTCATTTGCTATGTTCTCAAATGGACCATCATTGCTGCATTCATTGTCAATGGTGCAACTTTTAACGCCCTTTTTACGGCCTTTCTTCCTTGGATTACCCTCAGAACCATTGTTTTGCTGAGCCTTGCCTTTATTAGATTCTGTTTTCTCCATTGACAATTTTACACCATATTTTGGTTTCTTCTTCTGTTGCTTTGACTGTTTAGCAGTTTTAGTAGCATCTGGCCCACAGAAGTATTTCTGGTGAATAGCCATCTTTTTTTCATATAAAGCTTTTCCACACCACTCGCATCTCTGCTTTGGAGGCATCACATATTTTCTATAATCAAACTCAACAATGGAATAAGTTGTTATAACAAAGTCATACTCAGAGAGTCTGTCAAGGTATTTTTCCCTATGTTTTCCATGATAAACCAGGACCTTATTGCTGCCCTCCAAGGTGAAACGGTCAATCTCACTAACCCACTGCCTCACAGCAACCACCGGGCATATTACAAGAGTGCCTTTCATTGCTGGAAGCCCCTGAGATGTACTGGGAGAAGATGATGGCAAACAATGTTCACCAATAGCCTTCTCGAATTCACGCTTAGCAAGCACAAGTGCTATTGCTTGCACAGTCTTGCCATCCCCATTTCATCAGCAAGAATGCCCCCTTTCGAAGCAGACTCTTCTTGCTTCAACGCCCATGCCAACCACTCCTTTTGGTATCTTAGCAGTGGCATTGTCAATTCTGAAGGTGCCTCGGCAGTTTCAGACATCACCTCATTTCGATTATCTATTTCACCATCTATTGTGAAGTTCTCAACCAGCCACTGGTCATTGTCATCATCCCACACTTCCCACATTAATATCGGTCTGTCCTTTCTCTTCTTTATCCTTTTTTTCTTCCTCTCGTTTATCCGGTTTATCAGTGCAATGAATTCAGGACTAGTCGTATGAGGCCCTCCTACACCAAATTTACTCCCATCCACCACCTCTTCATTCTGTGGTTTTTCTTCTTAATGCCAGTATCCATTTCAATCCCCCTTCTTGTAGATCCAACCTTCCTCCTCCGCTTTGGCACCTTGTCCAAAACATCATCATCAGAAAACCCAACCTCATCATTTACAAGATGGTTGAAAGGAAAACCACCATTTTCATTCTCTTCTGAAATATCAATAATGCCATCATCTGCAGTCATCAAAACAGGAACCAAAACCCCTCAAGTTAACCCATTAACAAAAATGCAAAGATTTTCATGCCATGAATTAATACTTGTCGAGTGCAAGGCTCCAAACGTGCATTTTCCACATTTTCTCATTTCAATAACTTCATTACAGAAAATGCAAGTACTTTAATCAGATATAGCATGAACACCCGCCCGCATAAAAATGCACAAATAAAAGAGGTAAAATTAAGCACCAAATAATGAATGTATGCTGACTATACCTTCACTGGTATGATAATCAGAATCGGAAGAAACCACGAGATGATTATCATCATCAGAGAACTCCACACGATGTGCACCCTTTTCTGCTGCTTTTTCACCGCACAAAGAAACACACATACCCAGAAATGTTAACAAAAGGAAAGTTTAACTTGATCTGAAAACTAAACTATGCTGGAATAAAGTAAACAGTGAAAATCAGACCAAGAAATTCAACAAAAATCAACGCTCAGAATCAGAACAAGCAAAAGAGGAAGACGATTTCATTATTACTGAAATAAAGTCGAATTTGGAGACTTACCTTTCTTCCGAGGCCGAGAACGCTGATATCGACGCTTCATTGATCAAAATCGAAGAGATTAACGCTGCAGATTTAGGGTTTCCACACAGAGAAGAAAAAACAAAGATGAGTGGGTTTTAGAGAGAGATAGAAGCCGGAACACTCAGTCGCGTCTGCCTTGCCCTTTTGCCTTTCTTTTTCACACACATATAAATATATATATATATAAATAAATGTAAGAGAGAGACACAGAAACGCACATATAGTAGGGGGGAAATAGTAGGAAGTTGCGCGGCGGGAAAGTCTGATAAGGTGGACAAGGATGACGTCAGATCATTTTTTCCTTTTTGTCAATTTTATTTGGTACGATATTTTATGCGCAGTGTATCACTTAGCGATGCGGCGGCCCATAAATTTACTGCTTTTACCGGTGGTATAATAAATCAACTCCCGACATGACAATCGTGCTTGGGACGCTTTGATTTCATGTAATCGGTAACGTCTGGGGATTTTTAACCGTCCGATTAGGGATGCTGTCGTAGTAATATTGTTTTTATTATAATTTAAAATTTTAAAATTGTAAACATTAATCTATAAATGTTAAATTCATAATAGATTTCCTTGTCATAAAAATTCCATTCACCACATCTTTAGCATCCTTGCGAGGAGACTTCCTCTTGTTTGTTGTTGTTGTTTTTTAATACATTTAAAAAATGGTTATAAATTATATTGTAATTTAAGAATATTAATCAATTTATTATGGATCAAGGTCTATGTCCAAAATGACGTCATTTTAATATAGCACTTGTAATAGTCATTCAGAAAAGAGTAACAATATTACAAATGAGGCCCACGCTACAGTCATTATGCATATATAACATATTGTTTTTGTACATTAACTCTATTTTTATAAACATATAAATGAATATTATGAATCTATTACAAATTGAATGTAAGTATATATGATGACATGCAGTTTAGTATTTATTATATTAAGATTTATATTTATGGTCATATAAAATAAATATTAAGAGCATATTGTAATGTAGATGAATGTTATTAAGCATGCATGTTGCATTGATTGATGTTATTAATATGTAACAACTCAAATAAAATGATACTGTTTTGGACTAAGATTCGCCACAAGATGAACATGGTCTATGATGAACCTTGGTCCATGATATAATTCGTGAATATTAACACTTGTCTATAAAGTTTTGACACAAATAATTTTTTCCAAACAAAATCTTTTTATGAATAACTATTTAACTCAAGTGAGTATTTTATAATTAAGTAAAGAGTTGATGACCGCACTTACAATATCATAATATAAAGTCATAAATCAATATAATGCTAATACTCAACCATAGGTCTTAAAGTATTAAATATTAACTCAATTTAGTACTTCATCATCAATTAAGTTTTTCTTTATTAGTATATACATACACTTTTGTACTTTGCGACATGTAATCAATTTTCTTAGGGAATGCCATGAGCCCACGATATATTGTTGTTTTATATACTTTCATAGCAATCGCGAGTGGTCCCATCCGTCTTCAGTTTTTACCCATGTTTGTATACTTAGAGCACAAGGAAACTTCTCGGGATTACTTTAACACTATCACACCATGTATATAGAATTATCGAAACACCATCCACTGAATTATCATGATTTACATCTTCGGTTAGTGTGTAGAGGACCTTGGGGTTGGGGATTCAACATTTGGGGCAAGGGGTTAGAATTGTCAAAACAAGTTCTACTCGTCAAGGTAAATCCATTTAACTTATTTTTAATGCGACTCGTCACTTTTGGACCTATGGCGTCTCTTGTAAGGCTTTTTGCCCTTGTGATGTGGAATGAAGTTCTTGGTTCTTTATAAAAAATGCGACTTAAGTTGTGATTTAGCCATCACTGTTAAATTTCTGATTTTTTTTTTTACCAATGTAAAGTGGTCGGAAATCTGCGATTTTCGATCGAAACCCGCTGTTTCGACCATTTGGGGTATCCGCAAAATTGTTCCTCGCTATTTTCAATCATCGCATGAAAGTGGTTGAAAATAGTGTCCGCTATTACAAATTAAATATGTTTAAAAGCATACATACTTTGTAATGAGTAATACATTAAATAATTTATCAAGAATTTATTAAAAGAAAAATTATTGTTTTAAGAATGCTCAATTAATATTTAGTAGCAAATTAGAATCTTGCATAGATTTCCATTATCTATCAATATAAAACCATGCTCTAAAAAAATTATATAAAATTATAAAACCATTTCCCATCAAGCATGAAAACATAGCAGTTTGATGACACCGCAATACAATCTCGTGATACAATAACTAATTTATTATTTTTCTATATAGTAATCTAGGCACACAAATTTTATTTTATATTATTGTAGTCTTGCAAATTGCAAGTAATGTCTGGTGATGATGTCTTCTCAAGGAATGGTGTATCCTGCAATAAGAAAAAATAAACGTTGTGAATTAAATAAACCAACAAAATAATATCTTTTTTGAATGGCAAGAAAAACCTATAGTTATTATTGAATGGTGTTATACAAGTTAAATCCCACCTTGTGGTATTAGCAAGGCAAACAACCACAATGAGATAAATCAACCTAGATTGTCTATAATTGAATGGTTCAAACCCAAAAAATTTAATAAACCAGCCCGCTCAAAGGCAGTCTTATCATTTTATAAGCTACGGGCAAAATAAAATTAAAACAATGGCCCTTAACAAGATAATTTTGAATTTTTATAAACATATACTTTTTTAGTTTAAAAAAAGTAGACTAGCATTGGAATAGTGTCCATTTAAGATTTGGGTCCTTATATAAAGTTTAATTATAAATTAATTCAACACACACACACACACACACATATATATATATATATTGCATGGAGAGGGAGAAGATTAGAGGAATCTTACGTCCACATTTCTTTCCAATTGGCCGATTCTTTGATGATGCATCTCTTGGGAATGGTGACAGCTACCGCCAGGTTGACTCCGGCTTTCATGCCAACGGAGACAAAGCACGGCGCAAAGGCACTTAGGGGCGGTCTTGAGCAGCGCTCCGACTTTGCCGCAGCATGCTGGCGGGACCTTAGCCCTTGCATCCTTAGCAGCCCCAAGGCAAGGTGCTAGGCTGGCTGCCGGTATATTACCGCAGCCTCCCTGGCCGCGACCGGCGCGTTTGCCTTGTCAAAAAGAACTGCTTGAGAAGCTAGCAAGTACAAAACGAATGCTGCATAGCTAACTTTCATATTGAACAAGGCCATTGTTTCTTGCAGTGTTTAAGGATAATCTAATTAAGTGTAGTGTAGTGTAGTTAAAGTGTGTAAGTGGTCGTGGGAAAACTCATGTTAGAGCTACCTATATATAGAGTAATAGGTAGTATCTTCAAGATCAAGATTCCATAAAGGTATATATGCTCAATTGCTTATTAATTACCCTCTATTCTAAGTAGGAGTAGTCTAAATATTTTATTAGTTTGAGCTGATCAGCTATAGACAACTTATACTGATTTATCTCCTTGTAATCTTCTATCGGTTAAGATTATAAAATGAGATTTTTTAATGCACACATTTGAATAATGACTGTCAATTTTTATCGTCACAACAACACATTAAGAGTATTGACAAAATGAAGGAAGGGGTTGAAGTGTGAAAGCAAGGGTGATTGTGGGGTTGTGGAGTGGTTGAATTTGAGGATTTCCATTAAACAATGATTTTGAAGTTAGGTTTGATGCGCGTGCATTTCTCCTTCCAAGCATTTCTTGGCAGGTGGAGCTTTGTCGATTTCCCCTTTGAAAAGGGGTGCGATTGGGGCATTATTACAAGGGAATTGTATGCCTAATATAGAGTCATGACTCATGATTGACCTACCTCTACAAGATATGCCATTATTATAGCTTTTTGATGAGAGGGATGAATTTTTTTTGATAGTAATATTTGCTGAGGTTTCTACTAATTGTGGCATTGTATCGAATACCTGTGACACACATTCAGGTTGATTTATTTATTTGTAATTATTTTTCCAAAAAACATAACCCCAACTCTAAGGGCCCCACACTCCGACTTGATAGAGCATTTAGAATGATGTAAATCATGATTTATTTGTAATTATTGAAATGGTAAAATTTACAATCACTATCCTGATACGATTTTTAAGAGTTGGTAGGGTTGCAGAAGATTTGGGAGAGAGAGTGAAGAAAAGAAGAGATAGAAAAGAGAAATTGTCTTAATACTCAACATGCCAAAAACCATTACACCATTCAGAGCTAAGTATAGCATCAAACAATCCTCCCTACTCAGCCGGATCTCTAACAGGAAATACACAAAACGACGTCGTCTGACGCTTGCTCCAACTATCTTCAACTGTCACTGTGAAACGACGACGTACCATCTCTTCCTTCAACGACTTCTAACTGTTCGAACGACGTCGTTCTAGTCCTTTGACTTCCCCACTTTGACTTCTTCACTGCCCTTGTGCTTCTCTTCTTCTTGCAAACTCTTTGGGCTGTTACATATGCAATGGTTTTTTTTGGTATTTTATAAGGGGAGACCATGGTTTGCATATACACGCTGCACCTATGCATGTCGGGGTGATTGCATTTCAGATATTCAAATGTCTTCTCTCCTACGTTGTACCTCACCGTAAACCATCCATCAACCTCGATTATCAAATCCCCATTCCTCGCAACGCACAAAGGGGCTACATATTCACCGAACTCCAGACTCTCGCCGGTGGAGAACAATTTCTTCCACGACGTTCCGATACCATATTCCTCCATTTCCCAGAACTCAATGTTAGAGTCAATGCCCGTAGGAGTGGACAGTAAACCCAGACGATCCTTTAAAACCCAAAGAACCTCGAAAGTTGTGTTCGGATCTCCCGTCGTAGGTTGAGGCAGCTCGCTGAATGTCTCCGCCGTTAAGTCGAAACGGAGTATCAGGCCGCCGCCGTTAACTCCTCGGTCGGCTAACCAGTGCAAGCCTCCGTGTAGTAAACTCCCTATCGGGCCATGGAAATAGCAGCCTTCCGTTTCGTGGACGACGGCGATGCTCTTGTCGGGGCCGTTAATCGTCCTCCAAGAATCGCGGTATATGCAGAAGACGTAGGCGGTTGTTTCGTTGGTTGATTTGGAGCGGACGACCTTAACGACCTTGTAGTCGTCTATGGCGGCGTCGTAACCGAAGCCGTAGAACGCGGCGGAGATTGCGTGAGGAGGATGCGGTGGGGCCGGCAACTCCCGGGCCAATCTTATACAAGGGTTCCAAAGAATGATCCTTTCCAGGCCGTCGTACTCGTACAACAGAGCAACCAGGCCGTGGCAGGAGCCGATGACGTGGCGACCTATGCACGGTTCCTCGGGGCCGAGAGGATCGTCGAGGTCCACCAGGGTATCGGAGTCGTCTGGGGCGGATTCGAGAGCGGACGGCGACTCATAATCCAGTGACTCGTAGCAATAAAACGTGAGGATTCTGAAAGGGTTGTGGGGGGATTGGACAGGGTTCGATGGAGATGTTTCTTCACAAAATTTCTACTGGATATTAAATCATGCCAGGATTTAGAAACGCATTTGCATCTTCCTAGTGGTTTGGGTGGCAACCTCGAGAGGATCTCTTCAATGGCGTCTTGCGGCAGCTTTCTCATATCCATTATCTATCTATCTATCTTTTGTTGTTCGTTGCTGATATGATGTTATCCATTAAGAAGCTAAGCTTGAGATTTTAATGGCGAATTTGTTGACTCTTCGCCTGCGATAGCTTACTCGAGAAGAAGCTTGCTTTGTACAAAATATTGAACAGTCAATCTCTGGCTCCGACAGCGTTGATAAGGTCATTCATTAACCAACCAAGGTAGTACAATCATTATTGTGATGGTCCACACAAAGACCATATTTGTTTAATGTAAAAAATGTACATTTAATACAAAAATACTGTACATTAAACACAAAAATAATGTACATTATATTCAGAGAATGTACATTATTTTTGTTCTGAGTATACATTATATTGTATAATGTATATTCAGTATAAAAATAATGTACATTTAATATATTAAAAATGTACTTTCCGTTATGGTCCACATAGGTCCACACAATAATTTGCCCAGGTAGTATGTGGGGCATTTTGTTGTAATTAAATTACAAGTTTGATTCTTAGTCAAGTTAGTCGGACTATTAATAGACTTGGTAATTATAAGATTACAAATTCTCTCCTAACATGAGTAACATATTAGCCTTCTTAGTTTTAATCTGCCAATTATTGACAAGTGATTTATCTCATTGTGGTCCTTTATCACACAACGGAGTTTACCCAATGCACAGGATAGTGATTACAAGTTTTGCCCACACAGTCTTAGCTCACTGGTTTAATAGACAATATTTGAGTGAAGAGACCAAGGTACGAACCTCGATAGTGGTAGTGTGAGAATTATATCCAAAGTGGATAGATCCCTTGTTGTGGGAATTATATCCACGTGGATAGATCCCTTGTGCACACCGTTATTCAGGCCGGAATTGGAGTTCAACCTTTTGGAAGAAGTGACTGTAAATTTCCCCCAATACACACCCTCTTAAATAGTGGGTGCATGTTTTTCCTATC
Source organism: Ipomoea purpurea (assembly GCA_009835305.1). NCBI lineage: Eukaryota > Viridiplantae > Streptophyta > Magnoliopsida > Solanales > Convolvulaceae > Ipomoea > Ipomoea purpurea. The sequence goes on along the minus strand of VALG01014193.1, from coordinate 43,710 downwards.
GAAAAGTTAGCTTTGTAATCATAAAGTTCTAAATTCGATCGGAGGACAGGACTCCCGAGCGGAATATTGTAATCATCCTACATCAGGGAAATATTAATCAAATTATGCAATGCATGCAAAAAGAAAGATCTCACCAACCAGAACAAAGAATGCAAATTAGATGTACATATGGTGAATAAAACCATCAAACACACTGATAAGAAACTGCAAGTAGTCTCAGAAAGGACTGCATTTACCTACAACAAACAGCATCATACATGCCAAAAACACAAAGGATCAAGCCCGTTTCCCACTATACGGGTTGGTCTTGGTGCAGAGATTATGTCGACCTTGGCAGTCTTCGCTTCAAAAGTGCTCTTCCACTCGTGGTGCGCATGCGCCTACGGAAGCCATGTGTTCGGGCTAACGACTTCCGAGACCTACTCCTCTTGGTTTGACAAAGAGCAGCTTTCCCTGCTCTAACCACCAGAACACCCTTCTACCCGTGCTCACTCCGTGTTAATATTGAAGCTCAACCCCAGTGATGAACCTGCAATGCTTCATGTCAAAGTTATCAACTTTCGCTAAGTTTTCTACCCAGCACAGTTTTTCAGATAAAACAAGTTCAAACAAAAGCCAACCGGATACCGGTAGTCGTTTGTTTCAGGCTCAAACTATTCACCTGCATTAGAAAGTCTGAAATACAATAAAAGTTCGTTTTTCATTCCTTGATTATAATGACACTTTCGGAATTAGCACTGACTTCAAAATTATCCAATTTCCATCTCAGACTCTTGCTACAATATCAAATTCCAAGAATTAATTCACGGGAAATTAGTTCACACCTAAGATTAAATTTGTAATTAATAATTCATCTTTTATTTAACTATTATTACTTCAATGTCTTCCACATTGTTAATCAATCAAGTTCACAAGTGGCTATCATTGCATCCATAGGAAGCTACCCAAAGAGCTCAAAGGAAATGCCAATCAACTTCACCATTCTTCCATTATCAGTTGCCTTCCACATATTATGAAACATTAACCAAAGCTTGAATCTTATAAGAAAACTTCAAAGATTTTCATAAATTTTCAAGACTATTATTCTCCTGCTCCAAATTCTAGTTCAAAACATCATATCAATAAACCATTTCAAAGCACACCCAGTAAGCATCATCAGTATGAATTTCCCTAATTCAATGAAATTAGCCATATTAAATCACATCCAAACTCCTTTAAGATCAATAAAAAGAACCTTTTTATACATTAGCTATATTCAATGAAAAAAAAAAAACCCACAGTGATTCAATGTGGAAAAAAAAAAACCTACATTATGGGACAACCCCATCAAAGTTGTTTAGGAGGTAACAACAAGTTTCCGAGTTTTAGCAGTTATTGGTCTTCTTGATTTGAGCCAACATACACTCACCCAAACCCCACATTGGCTGAATTTTGCAGCGACGTGAACAGAAAATCTATACGTCTTCAGTTCACATCAAAATTTCTACGAAATTTACCCTATTATAGCTAAAGCGGCTAATCTTTCAATCACAAAATAACTAAATAACCATAAAGATAAGAAACCAAACAAAATTGACCTGAGAAGGAGGAACTAGAAATGCTAGAGAGCGGTGAAGAAGCAGAGAAAAAGGAGCAGCGAAGGAAGCCAGGAGCTGTGATTTGAGAGAGACGGAGGCGGGTGTAGTAGCTCTTGAACCGGCGGCGAACGACAGAGAAGCCGAGGCTGCCGGCCTTTGTCGGACGCCTGTGCAGAGCCACGTTCCTGTTGCAACAGCAGCCATTGTTTCACCTCTCCAAACTTCCCCTCTTCCTATCTACAAACCAAGTTTAAGGCTTTGGCGCTTTCCAGCCTTATCGGATAAGCTTAAGAGCCATGGATGCGGGGCTGTTTGGGTATTCAGATGAAAGTTTTGGATTGGATTTTATTCATAGGCCCATATTTATACAGTTAGCCCAATACCTTTCATTTTCCAATGAACTATGAGCCCAATAGTATAATTTCCGGGTCAAAGCCAATTCGCGGATGGCGCGCTGTCTTAGTCCATCACAAATAAAATGAGACGAAAGAAATGAATTATTTGTATTACTCAAATTTTTAAAAAAATAATACTCAATAACAACTCTTATATAGAATTAAATTTAGAAACCTTGTGTCCTGAAAATATAAAATTAATGACCAATCAACTCCTTACAAAATAAGCCAATGACCTTGTAGTCTAGTGGCATGAACTTTATGAAGTGAGTTTTCCAAATGAGAGATTATGAGTTTGAGCTCCAATGATGAATGTATTAAGTTAAGAAAGTAACTATGAACATATACAACATTGTAACAGAGTCAGTAATACTAGAAGAAAAAAACTTACAAAATAAAAAAGAGTAAAATCAAGTTACCTTTAATAGAGTTCAAATGAGGGAATCTTCCTTGGCAGCTAGCTAGCCTCTATTGGTACATTAAATCAAGAAAGCAGCATCTGAAATTTAATGAAATAACAGACGTTTACGTAACTGTCCACCAACAAGTTTATCTCATCACCAAATTCATATCAGTACCATATGATATGCCTAATTACATAATATATTATACACTTTGTTAACAATACTCAAAATAATATACATAATATTAAAAAAAAAATTAGAATTAATGTCTTTCAGTATTATAAAATTTTCTTATGAATTATTGATAATTCATAGATCATTATTAATGTGACACAATAATTTGTGGAAATCAAAATCAATCACCTCTAAACCAATAATAATAATAATACTAATAATAATAAAAAAATCTCAAGCATTATTGTGAACGTTTGTATTTATTTAACTATTATAATTTCTGTATATTAATATACCAATGACCACGCAACAAAATAATAATTGAGTCATAATATCCTTAATAATACCAATAAGAGGCTAGAGTTAATTAAGTTATCACCCTCAACGTTGCTTTCAATTGAAATTGACTTAATTTTATTATTTTATATTGGAGGGATTGTGAAGTTTTAATTTTAAACAATAAAATATATGTTTAATTAATCTTCAAATTTTAATTTTTAGATGTACTAAAATAAAAGTTGAGAAAACAACTCTAATCAAGTTAGTTAAATTGTTATTATTTAGTAACCACATAATTATAGCCGGTAATCAATATAATCCATGCATGCAAAAAAAAAAAAAAAAAAATGTTGTCGCCACTGGCCATGGTAGAGTTGTCACCGTGGCAAAAAACCAAGAATGAAATTGACAGTACTCGGTGGTGGTTTGTGTCGAACACCCCAAACTTATCTTTCAAGTTATGATGATATTATTGTTCAAGAAATAACTTAATTGATCAAATAACTCAAAATAAATTTACAAATTTAGATTTGTTAACATTTGTAAGGTGTAAGTCAGTTGATGTATATCTCACGATCTACATGACCTACATACCAATCTCCAGGATAGAATATATATAGTGAGCAACCCCTCAAGTTTGAAGTTCAAACTTAAGTTTTGATACTTCTATTATATTGTCATATTGGGTTTATGATATTATTGCATGCATGGGCATTTCAGTGCGTTGGTTCCTGAGTAGTAGATTCTGTCATTGTGGTAACTGGTAAGACATATGATCGAGCTTTAACAGCTGTAGGATGGGAGTTACATGCAATGTAGTGAGCTCCTTGATTGTGCAATCCTCTCACTTAATGGGTCGTTGAGACACTGTGATTTAGTCATTCAGTATTATATTCTATCGGGTCAAAACGTGAGAGCCTTAAGAGTGATACAATTTTGCTTTTTTGTGAACAACTTAAGTTATAATATTATTTACAAATGATTATAGTGTTATATCAGAGTTTCATAAGTACATATGTATAGTATTATTACTAATTTAATGTTGTCATTTATTGTACATATATATATAAATTGAAGATAATTATGAGTGTAGTTTAATTTAATGCAAATTAAATACAAGTTGAGTTATGTTTACGTTGCTGTGAATGGTGACATGATGATATGATTCTTTTACCAATTATAATCAATTACGTCTCTACTTGATAAGAGCAAAGCCACCAAATTGAATGCAATTCTAAGCAAACTTCGTTAACAACAAATTAGAAAGGGATGAAGTAGGCCACACATCCCACTACTCACTTTTTGCTCACTCTCAACACAACCCAATTCCACCATCATCATATCATTCCAACTTATGGTTGGTCCACTCTTAACCACTCGTCTAAGTTAGCTATTGTATTGTGCCTCCAATCCATCATGTCACTCTTAACCATAGGGATACCAATACGTGTTCCAATTTCCATTTTTTTGGGTTCACATGAGCAGCTCAGTTAGTTACGAATGAAATTTAGAAACATCGACCTGAGATTAAGTTTCACCAGAGCAACAGTGTGGGAACAACCTTTCAAAGTGTGAAGACTCCTTGTGCGCAGTAAAAATGTCTAGCATCTGTGTTCAGTGAGTTACATGATCCCAAATGCTCCTAGAAAACTTATAGTTCCAACGGAAAGTAGTAAATGGTTTCCGTCGCGAACCCGTCGAATACTAATTAAGAAGATGCAGAACAAAAAAAAGTTGCTTTGTGTTTTTGGAAAATGATTCTCCCCAAAAAAAGGAGAAAGTTTATTTTCCGGAAAAATGTGTGTTTTCCCTTTGACTGGAAATCAATTTAATCGATCATCATTTTTTTTCCCGTGCCAAACACTAAAAAGCCGTGAAAAATCATTTTCTGAATTTCAAACAGTAAGTGTTAATAATTCAATTTAAAGATAACTAACTCATGCATTCTTAAATAATTCTTAATTAGTTTTTGACACATTATTATTTAGCTGTAACGTTCAATCAGTGTGAATATTTGATGTTTTTTTTTTTTTTTTTTTTTAAACATGAACATTTGATGTTAATCATCATGTTATATTCTGATCATGAATCCAATTATTCCAATGTATATCCACATCCAAAATGGGGGCGAAATAAATTTAAATTGGAAAGAAATTATGATGCACACGTTCCACTTCCATCATCATGTCGTCGTCTGCACTGTTTAATTGTCCATTTTTTCATTAAATTCAACTTTTTATCTTTACCATATTTGTGTTGCAGGGTGGCAGGAGAAGAGAAAATGGAAATGATTTACTTCACTTTGAACTCATATATTGCATGCTTAAAAACATACTTTATAAGGAAAATGGAAATTCTCCCGAAAAAAGAAAGATAAGTATAGGTATTTGGATGCTAATTTTAAGGCATATGAGCCCCTCTTTAGTTACTCAAAATTAGATATGTGAAGTCATTGTTGACTTGGATAAATATATGATTACAAATTCGATTTTGTAACTTGAAAATTTTATAATTTTAATATATTTACCAAATATTTTTTTTAGAAATGAAAGAAATTCGCAATCATTATTCAAGGTGTGCCGTGAATATTCTCCTCTTATGTATATTTACCGAACAATTCGGAAGTTGGTTTTTGGAACTTTTCTAGCTAGTTTAAACGTAAAAATATATTAAAGATAATGAAGCAAATATATGGTACTTTCTTGCTACATTAGTGTAAGGTCTCTTTAGTTGGAATGAATATGTAATCAAACATTACCGACAAAAGAAATTGCGGGGTCCAAGTGAAATTTATCCTTATACAATCATGGTAAGAAAACAACAAATTTGATGTGCACATAATTAAAAACCATGCATATAGAAAAATGTATAGATAAAATTGCATATGTAATAATAAAGTTGGACCACAAATTGAATTAATTAAGAAGATACATAGTTTTGGCCAGTGGAACATTATGATTGTATGGCATGAATAATATCATTTTGGTGTGCAGTGGTTCTGCAGCTAAAAGAGAAATGACCCAAATATTGCATTCATATTGGCCCTGTTTGGTAAAATGGCTGTTAGCTGATAGCTGTTAACTGTTAGCTGATTGTGTTAATTAGAGGGTATAAATAGTTGATAACATTAGATGATTGCTGAAAAATTTGGTAAATTAGCTGTTAGCTGATAGCTGTTTGATATAATTTCTTTTCTCAAAATAGCTGATTTCCTTTTTTACCAAACAGGGCCATTATCAATAATATATAATGACATATAAAATTTCACTTGATGAAGCAGTAAATTAAACATTATTCAACATTGTAAACTATAAAAAGGAAATCTCAAGTTTTGACCATTATTCAATTAGATGTGTTCAAAAATAAATTAACCACCACCAACCAAAAAAAAAAAGTGACTTTGGTTTTTAAAAGATTTTTTTAATCATTTGATTATTTATCATTATATCTTCATTAATTATTTTCAATGATATGTAAATATATGTAGTGCTTCAACGAGATGTCTAAAATGATGATTCTATTATATAGTATATATATATAATATATAGTATATATATATATATATATATATAATATAATATATTTTTGTGAATGTAATCATGGAGTTGATAGCTTTTCAACATTGGCATATCATAAAGCTGAAAACGTCACCTTCCAAATTGTTACAAATTAATAAAATTACTATTAACAATAATTAATGGAATACCGTTATATTGTCAACATATTGTTGATTAATTCTATAGTAATTCTTTTATTTCCAATCAATAAACAAACAAATAAAATAAAATAATGATGAATATGAAAGCTAAGGAGATCAACTTGCATGACTTTATCTTCTCTCTTTTATCTCTTTTAAACTGATGCACATCTTACAATTTATCTCATCCACCAATCGATATATAGAGTTGAACATTAAAAGACGTTTAAGTTTGAAGTCAAATTATATATCTTAAAAAATTACTAAGTAAGGTGTTTACGTAACATATTTTCACCTTGTACAATTATACTAATAAAATATCATTTATATCAAATTTTGCGCAATTTGATATAAGTCCATAGTCGTTAGTTTAATTACTAGCCAAAGATCTCATGGTATAACTGTACGTATCAATTTGTAACATTAAATAAAAGATCACAAGTTTAATTTTAACGCTCGGGTAAAAATATAGTTTTTATTATTAATAATCATAAGGAAATTAATAAATATTTAATAACATCATTATCACCCAACACACTATATCACATGTAATGTACAACTGTATACCTTAAACATATATATGTTATTTGGTCAGATGTTTTTTATTCTCTACAAGGTTGCTTATAGAATTAGGAAATGATAAAAACTAAAAGACCCTTTGGACTTTGAAGACGACTAGGAAATGAAAGATTTTTATTTTGGGAAAGAAAACAAGAGAAAAAATGGCACTGACATGCCCGCTGACAAATAAACCGCACATGCCCACCGTGATGATAATGTTATTACCCGCCAGTTGGTTAGGCTTACTACTCTGTGTATTTATTAATTTCATTACAAAAATAAATATATATATATATATATATATATATATATATATATATTATATATATATATACTATATACTATATATATTATTACTATATTGAGGTGTATACATGTAGCGAACTTGATCAAGAAGATATAATTAATAAAAATTAAATTCAAAATTTATAAGTACAAAACATTCATTATATACTTCAATAATATTATCTTTTAGAGAAAATCCAACCCAAAATCTTGATCACCATACATCAAAAATCCAACTCATGTCAGGGCGCCAAGAAGATCGTTCTTTCTACACTCATGTGAACCCTCCATCCCACCTATGAATTTCAAGATACCATTTTTAATAAACTTAATTTAAAATTATAAAAAAAAACTTAACATTTAATTTGTTGATAAGCTAAATTATTTTATTTAAACAAATTAAAATATCAAATTTTAGTTACCTGCCAACTAGTCATTAGTGTGATGCACCTCTATTATCATGATCTCAAATAATTATCAACAGGTATTAAACTCTGATTGTCGAGAACATTAATCTTAAAGGTGTAAATGGACGCGCCGAGCCAGCTGAGAGCCCTCGGTCAAAGCTCGACTCGATCTCAGTCAATTTTAAGTTCAAGTCATTCTTTTTCATAACTACAGTCAAGCTTGAACTTGAGCTTCTACTTATTGTTTAATCCGGAGGTCGGTCATTTCACCCCTATAATTGATTTACTTTGATTTATGGAGCTAAACTTAAACAACCCCGGGCGAGGGTTATATTTTGTTGTTATATAAATAGTAGTAAAATGAGAGGCAACTTTCTTGGTGCACTGCGGCTTTATCTTCAACTTTGGCACCAAAAGCATAACCCACAGATGGGTTACCAGGGCCAAGTCATGTCAACTTCTGTGTTAATCATTTCAGCGCGTTGCTGTTGTTTTTGTTGGGAGGCGCCGACGGCGGAGGGCACATAACGCCACCAGCAGCACCAATATGATTGCGCGCCGGAGAAGCGGCGGCCGGCGGGGGGTGCAACCTTTTCAGGGGAAATGGGTTGTGGGATGTCTCATACCCTCTCTACCAATCATCAAGCTGCCTTCATTGACCACTGAATTCGATTGCATTAAATATGGGCGCCCTGATAAACAGTCCTCAGATACGCCTGGAAACCTGACCTTGCAACTTGCCCAGGGAATATTCATCCTCACCCTCCCTTCTAATTTTATCTCCATCCCCCCCCCTACTTCGGATTTAATTCTTCAACGTATATCATATATAACATATAAACATAAATATGCAGTCACTATCAGCTTATACTTTTAGTTAAGTACGAACTTTCAATTGTAATTGGTACTCCACGATCAGAGGACTATGGTAAATGAACAACTACTGCACTATAAATTTTATAGTGGCGGGGATAGATAACGATTTAAACGAATATTGGTACGAGCATAAGACATGACTAGTCGGTGTATCTAATAATTGAATAGTGAAAGTTTTATAAATGGTATATTTTAAGATTGGAGTTAAGTTGCAGGTTAAGTGAGTTGTCATTTATATATATATTTTGAATAAATATATATATAATATTGTAGGTTTGATGGTGTGGATTTGTTGAGGAAATGGAGGGGGAAGAAGATTATGTATGTGGGTGACTCACTGAGTCTCAACATGTGGGAGTCTATGGTTTGCATGATTCACCAATCGGTGCCCAATGCGAAGACCTCCTATTCTCGGACTGGAACACTTTCTTATGTAACCTTTCAGGTTGGTTTTTTTTCTCTTATTTAATGTATTTTTTTAATAAAAATATTTTGCCATATGATTTTTTAATTTTTTTTTTAAATGTTGGGTATGGTTTACTGTTGGCTCGTCATTCTTGGAAGACGAGAGAATATTTTTAATATTTTTATTAGTAATTGATAAGACAGAAAATAAAAAGAAAATATTGTTACCCCATGAGGGGAATCTCTTAAATAAAGAGAAAGTAAAAGAATAATAATAATAATAATTTAATATTTAATTCAAGTAATTAATTTTTTCTTCCTCTGAAAACGTTTTAATTTGATGAGTAATTAAATTTTAAAATGATGTGATGTTTTGAGAATATACAACCACATCTCATTGGGTACATGACAATATAATGAGGAAGGAAATTTAGCGTGGCAACATGTGTGACAGCCTTGATCCAACCAAAGATTAAAGGACATGAATAATTAGATAATATTATCTTGGTACAACCAATCATTAAAATATGAAGAACATAGATTTGGACTCCAAAACCAATCAATGCGTTTTCTTGTCTACAAAAATTGACTTTTGCCTTAACCAAAAGCATATCATATTTGCAAGTCTCTATATATATGCTCTACATTTTCTTTTCTTTTTATTTTTTAATTATTTGTAAGAATTGAAAAATCAATTATAGAATATAAGACCAAAAAACATATCATATTTGCAAGTCTCTATATGCTCTACATTTTCTTTTCTTTTTATTTTTTAATTATTTGTAAGAATTGAAAATCAATTATAGAATATAAGATATTTAATTTAATGTCACACTTGTGTGAGACTGTCTCATGGATCTTTATCTGTAAGACAGATCATTGTTAGATCCGGTCAATATGTAAATGCAAGACTTATACTGAAAAATATAATACTAATCAGAATAAAGTGTTTGATAAAGACTTTCTCTTTAAAAAAAAAAAAGAATTTCTTGAATTAATAGACATATTCTTAAGGTCTCTACTCATACAATTGATATCTGTATGTACATGTTGCAGGATATGGAGTAAGTATATATCTTTACCATTCAACTTACTTGGTGGATATAGTAAAGGAAAATATAGGGAGGGTATTGAAACTGGACTCCATACAACAAGGTAATGCATGGAAAGGAATGGATGTGGCTCATCTTCAACACTTGGCACTGGTGGACTCACCAGGGAAAATCTCAACCGTCAGTTCCCTTTTTCCCCACTTTGCATTCATAAATCTTTTCGTTTATGATTACTTCAATTCCCTTATTTGGTGTAATAAGTAGGATTTTTGTTGCGACAACCCAGCCAAATTGGTCAGATTATTGACTTGATAACCACAAGGTTACAAGTTCAACTGTTAGTGAAATCGACCTATTAGCAAGAGGTTTGAACTGGTCAGCTATGCATAAACTGCGCTAGTTTACCTCATTGTAATCATTTGCCGAATAAAGTCACAGAAAGAGTTTATCCAATACAGACCCTCGGGTAATGGCTGTGGATTTCATTCATCGCTCAAAAACTAGAGGTTTTGTTTGGCAGATGGGATTATGTACAAGATGGGTCTCAAGTAACCAAAGATATGGACCGTTTGGTGGCATTCTACAAAGGCTTAACAACTTGGGGAAGATGGTTGATCTCAATGTTGATCCATCCAAGACCAAAGTCTTCTTCCAAGGAATTTCTCCCACTCATTACATGTAAGCACTTATCCTCCAACAATCATTTCAAATAATCCAAGAGTTTCACTTGTCAATGCTTCCTCAAACACAGGGGTAAGGAGTGGAGTTCATCAACCAAAAACTGCAACGGCGAGCAGCTGCCACTAGAAGGAACGACGTATCCTGCAGGAGCACCTGCAGCTGCGGTTGTCGTTAACAAAGTCTTGAGTCGGATCAGAAACCAGTTTTTCTGCTCGATATCACGTTCCTGTCACAGTTAAGGAAAGAAGCCCACCCATCAACTTACAGCGGGGATCATTCGGGTCTGGATTGCAGCCACTGGTGCCTTCCTGGACTCCCCGATACCTGGAACCACCTTCTGTATGCAGCTCTCTAGTTCTGTGAAGATAATCTTCTCCTCACCGTTAACTCCCTGGCCTCGATCAGCTTATATATGAGAATTAATTCTGTAAGAACAAACACTTGAAATCATAGTTTCTCGTTAGGTTCTGTTTCCACTCATAGGCATTGGTTGTAAAGTTATTGGACACTGGTTCTGCTGTAAACTCATTCATCATATACCTGTCTAAAATAAAACAATCACATGTTAATTTAAAACTTAAAGTTGATTTGTTCTATGAATCGCAAAGTAAACGTTGAATATTTCCGAACACTGCAGTGGATTTATAAAAATAAAAATAAAAAACAAAAAAAAAAAACACTTTGGGGGATAAAAACTCAAAGAGTGCATTTCTATTTCACCAGAAATGTAACACAAGACATGATCCAATTTATGTGTACAAGCATCCCGGTACAAAAATTATTGCCACACACATAGGAGATCCCTGCAAATTTCTCGGACAGAATAAGCCACCGTCTTTTGATCAGCATAACCAACTTAGCTGGGAAAATTAAAATATAAAACAGCACTTTAAAGATCTCTTTAAGTCTTAGTCGTCTGAGCACATTATCAACGTAGATATTAATATGAAGTGAAAGAAAAGGCTCGAATTCCTCTAACACGATATAAAGTGAGAAAAGAAAAGGACCGAGTTCCTCTAAGACAATATGAAGTGTAAAAAGAAAAGGACTGAATTCCTCTAACACAGTTAATAAATGAATCTTCTAGCAAGTTTCCAATATATATATATATATATATATAGATATAGATGGTCAAGTTCCCGTGCGGACAGTGCTTCCCGTGCAGCAATGCGGTCACTCGCCATTAGGTACGCACAAATGCACCACAAAGTGTTCAGAAATGCACCATTAGGTGTGTTGAGGTGTGGTACATTGGTGCATTTCATTGTGGTGCATTTATGCATACCTGATGGTGAATCCATACCAGCCGCACGGGAAGCACTGTCCGCATTTGAACTAGTATATATATATATATATATATATATATATATATAAGGAGCCAAGTGCAAAATACAATATAAAACTAGTTTATTTTTTGAAAACGAAAAAGAAATTAATTTGATTGCATTCTCAACAAACAAGGTATTGTGCTAATAACTTTTATGTAATATATTAAGGAAACAAAGCACTAACATAAACTCAATATCTGTAAGAAATATTGAAAAAGAAAATAGAAATGAAAGGTGTTGAATTTTATTTTATTTGAAGAAGCCACGGTAAATAGGACAGAAGTATAGAACTGACCTTCAAAATGAAAATGATCAGTAACCAACATAAACAGCTGCATTTACTATATAACAGTCATCATTTTTATCTCCCATCTCTTCAACGTGTACACCACTCGAGCATATTAGTCCACCATCAGCAACTTCAATGTTCGTAATCTTTCCGCTTTGTCATCAAACATCATAAAAAGGAACATCAAACAAGTGTTACTTCGGAAATTAAGAATCGATTATGTGAACAGATATGTCAACGACCACAACACAGATGAAATACTAGAGACAGAATCAACATAAGTACTGATTTTTCATTTGCTTTCCATCCATTACAAGTTGTCTGTTTCTTATTTAAACGTTTCTTCAATCTTCACCGAATGGTAGTACCAGTAAGCATTATTTTTGGGAATTATAGTTGCTTATAAACACCTAGAAAAACGATTTCAGATGAATTAGATTTAGGTGACTAATGCTGGAAAACGAGGTATGATTACAGCATTTACTTACTATGGAAAGACAGACTTGATCTTCTCAATATCTAGCAAGTGTTGGAGAGACCGAGGAACTCCCAGTTTAATCTCAAGCTTCATCTGATCAAAGGTAACACCAGGTACTGATCCTGCGTCAACCAAACATGAAGTTATGCCCCATTCTTGAATAAAACCAAACTTTAAAGACAATAGTTTCATTCTACAAAGTGCATCAACCTTAATATGCATATCATTAGTCACATTCACTATTCCACTTTAGTCTGAATATACTATCTTGCTAGAAAATGCCACAATTAAACTACTGATAGTGAATCTTTTGAAGAATTCCGCAGTAGTTCTTAATTTGTTTGAGGTCAATGCAGAAATCATAATTCTGGTTACTATAAAAGGATATAGTAATTAGTAAGTAAAGGTAAACGAAGAGCACCTCTCCTGAATGCAGGGATTGAATTAGAAGAAATTGCATCCCTACAAGCCCGCATTGCAGCTGATGTAATGTCTTGCCTGTTTCATCAACGAGTTTAATTGGGCTCAATCCAAGATTCCATTTTGCATTCGAATTCTGCGCGTACACATAAAAATACAATAGATAGAGCGAGAGGAGAGATACCCATGTTGATCATAGCCAACACCCATTTCAACAAAAAGGAGCTTCATTGAAGAATTGGGCACGGAGGCAGCGGTGTTCACCTGGGAATGCTCGGCGGCCATTGCTGCAAGGTGGCGATGAATTCGAGGTGAAGAGGAAAGGGGATGGCTTTGGTTTGTACTAAACCTCAGCAGTGGAGCTGAGAGTTGGGGTTTGAGAAGAGAATGAAGAGTTGAGGAAGGTGAGCGGAGGAAGAAGTGCGGTAATTGGGGATTTTTGATCGAGCAAATAGACAACATCCTCACTTTTGGTACTGTCGTCGTGGGTCGTGGCGCCGCCGGTGTCCAATTTCTAAGACCTACGTCCTAAGACCTACATTTTTTTTAATTGATACATCTACCTATACTAATCTTAAGGTCTTAGAATCTCGTACTTTCTAAAAAAAAAAATTAAATTTTTTATTTGACAAAACATTTGGAATGATGTAAATCATGGTTACTTAGCTTCACATAAAGACTTGGATTAAAGGGGATATTTTGATTAAAAAAGACAAAAAATTGTATTAACTCTTTTTTTTTTTTGAAAACCAAAAAATTGTATTAACTCTAAAAAATTATGTAGAGAAGCCTTTAACTAGCTCAAAAATATGAATGTAAATTGCATAGATGCATGCGCTTCAAGTCCTTCATGGTTTACCGTTGAAGAATATACATTCAATCTTTAGAATAATTATTATTGGACGGAGGCCACTAAATGCCAAGTCTAGCAACTGGTGTTTGTAGGATTGTTGGGTGAAAGTCAATAGAGGGTAAAAGGCCAAGTCTAGCACTTAGCGTCTCTAAAATGTGTGACGGTGTATAAGGAGATAAAATTGTGCATTTGCTGCTAGCTATAACTTTTGGCGTAGTGATAACGTTGATTAGTGTTGGGAGGGGAAGTTGTTGGGCAGAGACCAGTAAAAGGCTATTGTAGGATATTTTTTGTCTAGTTTAAGCTTTTCTTTTTTACTTGCTAGGGCAGTAGGGTGGCTATTTATTTGAGTATGGAATACACTGACTACATCACACTAAATTGTAAACCCTCTAATAGAATCTTTAGTAAGATTGAATTGTAATTCCACTCAACCACTCATTGTTCCTTGTGGAAGCTATATGATGATAATTGTTATTTTGCTTTCAAACAAAAATGAATTTATTAACTTTGTAAGCTAACTAGTAAACATAGTAGTTAGCCATTATTAGTTCACTGTTTATTGTGCATTACACAACAAAATTCGGTGGCAGAAAGGTATTGTCACCAACTCCATGTGCCAATGATTAGAGTGGAATGGAATATTAAAAGAGAGAGGCAAAATAGGCATATTACGTAAGCACCAGTTTTGCATGTCCATTGGAACCATGGCCACATTGGTCGGTCCATCCATTTTCAGTCTATTCATTAATAGTAGCATGGGATAGTGGATAACTTTTTTCACATAATATATAAATAATCAATAAATCAGAATTACAACTTAGAATGGGTATCTCTCTCTCTATCTTTACAATTACAACAAAATGGATCGCAGTAATCAAGCCTGGGTTTGCTAGAGATTAGCAAGCTGTAGATCTGCAGAGAGTCCTCTGCTGCTGCTGCTGCTGCTGTTGGTGTTGGTTTTGGCACTGCTCGTGGCACGATCTCGCTTTGTCTCTCAGTTCTTGAAACGCCCGCATCGTTTCCACATCAAAACCACCCGCAAACTGATCATAAATGCAGTAACTATTCAGTCGACTAATCGTGCAAGTTCATAAATGGAGTAGGTGTAACAGTTTTAAGGTTACAGAGGAAGAACGCTTTTTTTTTTTTTTTTTACCTGGTTACTCTAAATGCAAATCGGACGCCTTGAACTATTAGCTCTTCTTCCTCAGGACCACCACCAACCATTTCAAGCTCTGCAGAAACCCTCTTCATGTACTTCATGGCTAATTTAACAGATGCCAGCTTGATCTGCAATAATGGACACAACCCCCCATTGTTATTACAACAAGCACCTCTGTCATTTCTCAATCAGAACAGTATATTTATTGAAGTTATAAATGCCAGCATGTGGGGCCCTCGTCTCCCACCCCCACCCACCCTCCTACTGCATATTCCACAGGAAGACTGTAAAACCCCACCCACCCTACCGCATATTCCACAGGAAGACTGTAACATAGGACGCCTGTGAATCTTGCGAGGTACACATGCAGTATGCTGAATGTGCACACATGTAAACAGGGTCAATCATCAAGGCTTCTAAAAAAACTCAGTTTACCGCTAATATATCTCTCCTTACCTCCCAAATCCATGGCACATTTATTGTCTTCCATTCCCCAAGTCAATTAAAAAGATTTCCATGGGTCATACATCTTGAGATTTGGTAAAGATCCGTTATTATTTAATAGAAAACAATGATAAATGTTACAGTTCATGGCAAAGTATATCTATGCAAAGAGGAAGCTTCTTTCTTCTACCAGTTCTTTACTTTGCCCCTTGTAAGGCAGGCAAATAATGAAGTTTCAGGTAATTATATCATTAAAATATACAAAAGCTATCTTAGTGTGACAATATTAAAATTTAAAAACACAATGTTTTATTAAAAGGTCAACCTGAAGAACCGGATTCTTCTTTTCTCACTACTAGACGAAACATGAAAAGGAAAGCAGGCAACCAAATTGGGTTTAGAGATTTGAGACTTCACATGTGCGCATGCAGGATATGGGGTATAGTATAGTATAATCGGGCAACATATTTTCATACTTTTGTCATCTAGTTACCTCTAATCTTAGTTTAATATTTAGTGGCCGCAGTTTCCATTGATTTTGCAACACATGTAAAAAACTTCACTCAATTAAATAACCATTGGGCATTAACTTTCTTTCAATCCTAGGAGTAAAAGATGGTGTTCAACATTCACCTAACTATTTTAAGTAAATTTGATATCATTCTCCCTAATTGTATTTAAAACCCGCCATATATCCAAATTCATTTTCAGATCAGGTTATGAACTCCTAATTACAGGTAAATGCATCAGATTAAGAATTTCCGTTATCCCATCATCATTCCTGACTCCTGGTAATTCAATTATACCTACCCCTGTGCTAAACAAAAGGTTTTAAAAACAGTACTGCAGTGCTTGTAGAGAACTTTACGCCTTTACTTTGTTTACTTGGAAAGCTCTCAGGAATGTGAAAAAAGTTAGGAAGCAGCAATGTATTTACCTGACTAGCATAACCTGTATCCAGCATCCAATTCATAGGAATATGAAACAATTTGTATCTCCCGGAAGCAGATTCCCTCATTCTTGACAGATTATAAACACCGTGCTCTAATCTGCCAAATTGACACCAATGAGAATATATTGTTAGAATATAAAGTGCTTCCTAGTTTCTTTAGAGTAAAGATTCGTTCTTTGATAGTTTACAAACAAACAATGGCAATGTGGATGATGACGCAATTGGGAAATCATACTTTTCAAACAAGGCCTGCATTTTCTTAAGAGCTGGACCACAAGGTTGTCTAGGATCATCACGGAACAAAGATGCCTCAGATTCAACCTTCTTTAGATCACAATACCCAAATGCAGCTTCCCTCATAGCATCTGCCTTATGCTCAGGCCAGTCGAAGTGTTTTAACACTGCCCTTTCATCAACCTATAGTTTAAAATTTAACCATTCAGACCGTAATACTAAAGAATCTATCTCCAAATAACCCAAAATGCAAAAGATATTTTTTTCCCCTACCAGGTAAGAGAGCTCATCATCAAGCCATTTAACAAAAAGCACAACATCCTCAATGTCTGTGAATGCAGCACTCTCGACTTCTTTGATTAAGAATCTAATGAAATCCCCTTGTGTTTCTACATCTGTCTTGATCTGTAATTCAGAAGATAAAAACACAGTGATCAAAAATTAATTGAATGTTCCATCCTATGATCCTAAGTTTCTAATGAATGCTTGTTGAGTCCTAAATAAATGTAACCAAAATGTTTGGGGTGATTGTCATCCTACTCAGCAGTACAGACATGTCCTACTACAATTTAAGCATTTGGATTTCGAATCTAGACACTGTCTTATCTTGTAAGACCACTACCAAAATTCCAAGAAAATGTGTAGTAGGGTAGCCAAAGATGACAGCAAGATGGGTGATGGGTCAGTTTTCATGGACAGAGTGTAAAAATAAAAAGCCCAGTGATAAATGCAGTAATTAAGCTAATAATAACAGTGGTGACTAGAGAGTGGCCAAAGCGAGCAGAAAACTTACTGCAAGTAAATGCGAAGACCGGTTCTCAATTTCCCCGATCATATCCTTGGCCGTTGCCGTCGTCGGGGCAGAGGCCTCACAAGAGCCTCCGGACTCGCGCCGGGAGTCCCTCCGCATAAGGGAATGATAGAATTCCACCACCTCCGGCACCCGTCTTACTTTTGCAGGCACGGGTTTCAAGCCCCTGGGCGGCGGAGGAGGTGGTGGCGGCGCCAGGGCTGCCACCTTAGCGGACGGAAGAGCCGGCGGTGGAGGCGGCGGCGGAGGTGCTGGGGGAGCAGCTGCTGCTTTTACCTGCGCCATGGGTGGAGGTGGAGGAGGAGGCGGAATGTGAGTAATCTCCGCCATTACACGGTTTGCAGAATCGGCTAGAGATCCATACGAAGGAGAAGAGCAAGAAGAACGCAGAGAAGAGGAGGAACAGGAAGACAACAAAGACGAAGACGGTCTCGGAGGAGGCTTAGGAACCCGCGGAACTCGGGATCTTAAGCTCATCAAACTCTCCGATGTATCTGTCATTTCCTCGGAGTTAGACCGAGAATGCCTTGGCTTTTCACTGATCTCCATCGCCATTTCCATGGATCCTTCCTCTTTCTTACTCTTCTCACTATCAGCCTTAACGTTGTCAATCATCGGTGAGAAACTCGGTTGAGTCGCGCATTTTCTCAAACACTTGGTGAGCACCGATTTGTGAGTCGTATTAGTCACATCCACAAGTCTCTGAGCTGAAGCTAACTCGTCATTCGCCTTTTTCAGCTCCAAAATCTCAGCTTCCATGCGTTTTAACTTCTCTTCATAACGGCCGTTTTGCTTTACAAGCTCCATGTGTAAAACCTCAACTTCCTGTCTAAGCCTCTCGTTCTCCGCCTCCAAACACTCGACTTTTCTATGTGACCGTTGCAGTTCCGAATCTCTAACAGAAATCTCGTTCTCCAGAACCGGGACTATGGCCACTGATTCTCTGAGGAGTTTCTGCTCGAGAAGCTCGGTCTTCAACCGGTACTCTCTATCTCGCAACTCTTCGACTAAGCGGAGCAGCTCGGTGACGTCCGGCGGGCGGGCTGGACCTGGGCGGAGGAACGCGGAAAGTAAACGCCGAAGGAGCGCGAGAAGACTGCGCCCTTCTGCGGTTGCTTGGCGGAGCTCGGGAAGGAGTATGCGGCTTCGCGACGCATCGGGCTTCGGTGGTTTGGGGTTCGCCGGCGATTTCTGCAACCCCATTGCCACTTTAACTTTCCAGCTACCATGCTTGCATGTAATACCAACACACCCAACTCAGGGTTTCACACTTCACTTCACCTCTCTCTCTCTCTCTCTAGAATGTTAGTCGCTGTCCTCTCAGACTGTAACAATGGAGGTCCTCTGTGAAGAGAAGTGTTTTGAGTTTTGAGTTTTGAGTTTTGAGTTTAGAGAGAGAAAGAGACACGACTCTGTGAGAGCACGGATGTCGAGGAACGGTCTTCTTTCTTGGATCCGGTCTGATAAAATTTACTCCCTTATTAAATTATACGAGTATATCGTATAAAAACCACTCTCCACTTTCCACTCTTTATTTCCCATTTTTATAAGATTTAGTGATTTACTATTCAGTAACAATTAAGACTAATAAATACAATAATCTAACATATATTACTCAAAGAATGAATGAAGCATAATTTTTGTAATAAATATCACGAGTTTAATTCTTGTTAACACATCTTTATCAAATTTGTCACATATAATATTTTTTAGTGTGATTCACCTTTTTTGCATAGTTTATAAACTATTATATAATAATATTATAATTTATCTAACAAACGCCCTTAAATAGTAATAAATAAAAAATAAAAAATAGGATTCGATCTTTTTTGTTATCGTTTAATTCAAGCATGTTCCACTTAAGAATGCTTTTTACTTAAGGATCAGGCAAAAATGCACACCATTATTGTATTGCTCTCTTTCATCAAAAGAATGTTCTAATAATATTACAATTACAATTATTAGTTTTAGAAATCATTTTGTGTAATCTTGAAACAACGTTATGATTTATATTTCAGAAATACATAGACACTAGATCCTATTGTATTTTATTTTGTTTGTTCTTTCCAATTAATTTTTATAATTTTAAATTATCAAATGTACATCGATCTAAAGACTTACAGAATTTAAAATCATGCATTTTTGTTATAGATATTATCATTTGACATGACTCTATAAAATAAGTGTTTTTATACATATTCCAAGCATGACCAGGTTTATGTCTTCGAGCCACACCGATGGACAGTAAGTGATTAAATCAAACTCCACTTTTTTATTGGAAGTAATTTTAAATGAGATTTCTTATCCACTAGATTAATGTAATGGGACGTACCTTATCTTATTCCCTAATATAAAATAACTTGGTTATAAAAAATATTTTTTTAAAATGAAAGGAAAATGTCACCTAATTGTTTTTGTTTATTTTGTAGGGAAATATGAAATGAGTTGGATACAGGGAACGTTACTAGCAATTTTATAAAGTGGAAAAGTACTTCTAACGGTCAGCTAACTGATCCGTGAGAAGGATTTCGTCTCGTGATATTTTGGAAGTTTTCGTGGGGTGCTTGCGATAGAGGGCACTTGATTTGAATTTTGATTCCTTCACTTCATTTGTCTCTTTTTAAAAATAAAAATAAAATTCTTTTGCTTTCTTTTTTAATTTTAATATTTTGGTTCAAAAAGAACGTGGGGTACTTCTTGTTTCAATTTAAAGTAAAATAAATGTCAGTGAAAATTAAAGCAAAAAATCTTCAATGAATTCAGAGAGGAAGTTCCTGAATCAATTTGAAATAAAACAACAAAGAGTAGAGATGAAGCTAACAAAACCAAAGAAAGAAAGAGGGCTCTTTTCCCTAAATTATAAGGTTACTGTTGCTTTTACTCATCCACAAAATATGTTGATCTCATATGTTAATCAAATAAATTTAAAAAATTGTAAAAATTGAGATTTACTTTGTATATTGAGAGACCATTCTTAAGAATGTTAATATGAATGAGCATCTCCATTTGCAGTTTTTTATGAGTTGGAGGTGAGAGATGATATTTGGAGGAGAGAGGAGATATGAAAGATAAAAAATTATATTTGTAGGAGTAGTAATGTTTTTTGAGACTCAAGAGGTGAGATAAAATGAGAAAAGTTGTGCTTTTATTACGCGTAGCTATAATAAGTGTTGCCCAGAGGGTGTGTAAATACCCTTTTTTAACATATTTTTTTCATAACAATCATTTTTTTTTTTGTTGTCATTTTTGTCTTCCCTCCCACCTTCTCTTTTCTAATCACATATTCAAACATTTCTCAAACTACATATTATGGTGCTCTAATTGACTTTCGAAAAATCATGGCAACTCCTTTAGCATTCCTAACAAGTAGTGGCGGATTCATTATGGATAGTAGCCCTATACGTGTATATGTATAGTGTATAATATTATATATATATTAATACTATATATATAATATATGTGTGTTGTGTGTGTGAAAGTAACAAATGTGAGCTAAGATTGTAAGTTGTGTCCTTAACCTAAGAAAGGTCAGGGGTTGAATCTCATTGTTTTCTCTAAATTTTTAGCATTCTTTTAAATTAATAATGGGATGTATAATTTTAATTTATATTATTTTTTTATTTCAATCATTTTATCAAATTAATTATGTTTTATATTTTGTTATGAATATGTTTTTATAAAATTTTGTTATGTTTGATTTTTCATTCATATTAACAAAATTGAGTTATCAAGATATGTGGGCTAATGGTATCCGGGTTGGATTTTCATTTGAAAGGTTACAAGTTGACCTCCGTGGAGGCGTTATTAGTTTCCTAACAGGCGCAATGGATGGTGGAACTCTTTTATGGTTTTTTCTCTTTTTGTTCTATTATTTTCTCTTTTAATTTCCCCACATGGCTCTTAAATCTAACAACAAATTTTAAAATGAAAATAAGAAAAAAGAAAACACTTCATCAATGGCGATGCTCTTAGGCTTGCACATCTTGGAGGTGGCATCGGATGACGTAAATCACTCTTTTTGTGAGTGTTGTTAAAACAATGTAGTTCATTTTTTTTTATACCTACCTCGATTACTTTTTTCCA
This sequence comes from Ipomoea purpurea, assembly GCA_009835305.1. NCBI lineage: Eukaryota > Viridiplantae > Streptophyta > Magnoliopsida > Solanales > Convolvulaceae > Ipomoea > Ipomoea purpurea. The sequence goes on along the minus strand of VALG01014193.1, from coordinate 21,860 downwards.
AAATAAAATAAAAATACCTACCTCGATTACTTTATTAGTTTCATCCTCATTATAGTGATACTAATAAATTATAATTTTATTTAGTAATGTTTCAAAATAAGCTCATAGCTTAAAATAAAGAACTTATTTTAAGGTAACGTTTCAAAATAAGCTCCTAGTTCCTAACTTTTTTTTCCATCTTTAATCCTTATTACTTTAAAGAAATGACATAATTTACTATTTCCAATTAAAATCTTTTTATTTTCTCCTTTATCTGCAACTTTCACCCAAATTTATCATCATCATCATCATCATCATATTATTCATTATTATTATTATTATTATTATTATTATTATTATATTATTATTATTTTATTATTATTATTATTATGAGATTTGCAACAATATTGCTACTTCATTATGAGATGCTAGATCAATGATTATGGCTAATAATTTTATTCAAGTGTTAATTTTTTTTTAAAGACAAAATGTTAAATTTTAATATGTAAACAAACTAATTTAAATTTTATGAATATGTTTTTTTTAGTCTTTTTACATTTATCATCTTATTAAAAAGCTAATTTTGTAAAACACTTTCAATTATAACATCTCTTCAGTTTTCAGCTCGGCTTATAACTCTTCAGTTTTAGCTCCTAGCTTATAGCTTTTCAGCTAGATTTGCCAAACAGAGCCTAAGTTGAAGAATATGATTAATATTTTAATTCATATGTTTTTTTAATGAAGGATTTCAATTATATGTTAATTGTCAAAATTTAAAGTTAAAGACATATTTAGTATATTATAAACTAAATAAATAAATAAATATAGACTAAAATTATTATTCTAATTTGTATTACATTTGCTAGTATAAATATTACATTTCATATTGATCCTACCCATTTCATGGATAATGATCCGTTAAACGATCTCACCATAAAATTTTGTCAAATTATAAATACATTTTTGTCGTTTGTGTATATTAAAATATATGCACTTTTTTTCATTTTTTAATAACTAAACTTTGTTTTAAAGATTTTCAAAAAAAAAAAAACTATTGTTTTAAAGTAGCTAATTTAGCATCTACTCTGAGACAACATATATAATAAAGAAAGGCAGTCAACAGATCAGGCGACGTATGTGTATTATATTGATTATTAAGTTTGTCCTTGCACTTAATCACTCCAACTACAATACAAAAATCTTATATTAATTATTCTGCACCTATTTAATATGAGTACATCACCACGTACACAATACTTTGGTTTGGAAATGATAGCTATATTATTTGTAAAACCACCCTGTATTAAAAAGGACATATATACCACTTGCAAAATACTCGAATTATTATTTTTCTTTTAAAAAGAAGATAAGTGTTCTGTTGAGATTAACAAGAACAAGAAACATAACAATGGCAGAAAAAAGAGTAAAGAAGACAAGATTTACGTGGTTCGGCAAAGTGTCTACATCCACGGGAGTGAACAATTCTTATATTCATAGTGATGGTGATAGTGGTGACACACCCTTAGGGATACAACCATATACTTTTATATGGCATCTAATCTATACAAGTGTCTACCGTTTCATCCTACTCTAGTTGAGACAAACCCATATTCCTAATCCATATATGAAAACAAACTCACAATCTCCACCTTGGCAGAATATGTCCTTTAGGAGAAAAGATAACTCAACAAATCCCCACTTGACGAATATCTCTTTAGGTAGAAAAACTATATCTCAACATCTCACCTTCACATGTATGCCCTTTTAGGAGACAGACTATCTCCACCGTTCGCAAATATTGCCCTTTAGGAGAAAAAGATAATCAACATACTCCAACTTAGAATATGTCATGAGAAAGACTTTTATCTTATACATCTCACACCTTCGCAATATATTCCCTTTTAAGAGAAAATATTTTCTCAAATATAATGAGTAGGAACAACATGTTCATCAACTAGCCAGCCATATGTCACCACGCGCATCAAAACGTTTTCCAGCTGTACAGATCCGCTTTGGTCCCAAGCATTCGCCCCTAGCGTCGACTTGTTATATCAGTTCGCGACTACATGCTAATGCCCGTTCAGCTGACTCACTGCATCTGGCCCTTACCTATGTCCTATTTTATCCTCCTGGTATCACGCTGCCCAAACCAACAGCGCCTGCAAAGTCACACTGAACGCCTGCTGCCTGGCCAATGCTCCCCTCATAACCAATAAATTGCATGGTTAAGATAACACGCACCACGCAACATAAAAGTTTCCAGTGCATTTAAACCTTATCCAAAAGGTCTTCTGTGACCATATCTGTTTGATCTATTGCTATGTCCGGCTATTATACCTTTTAGTGTTCCATGTCTTTGAAGCCAACCGTACGTCGTGCTCATGCAAGCCGACATACATAGCGTCATCGTCTCATGACAAGCCCAACCGTACAACACGTTTTGGAACGTGACTCATGACAAATTCGCTATAGATGCCAATATTGACCCATATTGATACAAGCCTATATCGGCGTAAACAAGTGCATACCAGCAATACCGAGACATATAAGCCCATACCGATACAGGTACCGCGACCCTCCTGGTATCGCGCTGCACATAACCACACAGCGCCCTCACATTTCTCTTTAGCAATCTAGAAACAGTCCCACAAGTCAACAATGTTCAAACTTGTTACTAGTTACTGCAGAATGATCACCTTCACGTATAATATAGAAGTCCATTAGCTTGACCACGTTCATCAGCTTCTCTGGTTCTTCAACTCCTCCAAATCAGCTCTCTCCAATTTGTTGGATTTTCTGCCCTCAGGTTCAGAAGGCCCTTGGTATGCAACAATCCTTTACCCTAGAAGCCATACCCAAATTACCCTATACCTCAAACTTTGTAACTCGAATTTTGTGGCTTGACTGGTCATCTCAACTATAACATGGCAGAAAAAAGAGTTAAAGAAGACAAGATTACTGTGGTTCGGCAAGTGCCTACATTCACGGGAGTGAAACATTCTTATATTCATAGTGATGGTGATAGTGGGTGACAAACCCCTTAGGGGATACAACCAATATAATTTAGGCATCTATCCCTAACAAAAGGCGTCTACCGTTTCACTCCACTCCTAGTAATGAGACAGAACACCCCGCCCCACCCCCACCCCACCCCCCCACCCCATATTCCTAATCCATATATGAGAAACTCAACATGTTCCCTATAACTAACGTGACATATTTGATTTTATTAATAGAATTAAAAAAAAAAATCGTCTTCGGCAATTTTTAATCAGATTAAAGCTAAAAAGAATTAAAGTTAGTGTTTTTGGGGCATGCACAACTGAAGCGATGATAAAAAATAATGTAGGGGTTGGAGAAGAATTTGGAGGTAGTGTTGACATTCTTTTTGAGGTTCATAAGTTTTTGCATAGGTGATGAGCAGGAAAGAACATGCAAAGGGAGTTTGAGTGAATGATCCAAAATTCTATGGCCTCTCATACATCACTTTTCAGAGTGACGCCTCAACTTTGTGACCCATTAACAACTTAGCTTTCTTTCTCTCATCTCTGATCTGTTCTTTCTCCTCTGATTTCCTTTGTCTCATTCTATCATCATCATCATCATCATATAAAGTTTAATAATTGCCCCAATACTGTTCATCTAGCCAACTAATTCAGGAAAAAAAAAGTTTTTGATGTAGTAAATACGGTGGTTCCTACAAACCCGTAAGGGACGGGGTAGGATTGTACGGTGATCCCGTGTCAGTCTGCTTGTTATATGTTAAGTCCTTTAAAGAAACTTCAAGGTTAGGTGACAGGTAGGTATCATGAAAGATATACCCGTGCCTAGAGTAATGAAAGGTCTAGCAATATGCTCCCAAAGTCCCCCGCGCTTCCCAGCATTGTAATGCGATATATTATAGGGGGTAGAAGGGGACGACCTACCGGTTCTATCGGCTATGCCGAGCACCGTGGATCACATTGCAGCATGGAAAGGTCGCGTGCTCTTATTCTTTGTTTGTCTCTCTCTCTCTCCTCCTCCCTCTCAAACTTGATCCATGTGAATTACAAAGATTCTGATTCCATACCGGGTTCTGGATTTGCCTAATCGCATGTTTGGCTAAGGAAATTTGAGGCTTTGAGCGGCTAAAGATACTCTTATAAGTTCCGGGTGTCCATTTTAGTCTCAAAATATCCTTTGTACTGGTCGGTATATCATGGGATGGAGCGATTGCAATTAATTTGTGCTATAGTTCTGTCAATTGAGATGTCCAAGGAATGGTTTTTGTGTTGTGTTGGAAGTGATATATTAATTTTACGATCGGAGCAGCATGTAGTTAGAATAAACCTGTATAGCGTTTCGAGTTGATGCTTAAAAAATTCAAATAAACTGTAAAAATTTAAATAATTTTTCGAAACACACAATCACCTAGTTGAAAACAATTTCTAGAGGCCTATACATTTCATCAAGTTTATCCCCAGCTATATCTTTCATAATATGTAAGTCCATAATGTCAGAGCTCTGGTGTTCATGAATTTCACATAAATTACCATTTCCCATAAATTTAAATAACTGTGCATCTCCGTAATATCCCGGGCGCTATTTACCTAGAGCTAGGCCTCCAGGGTATAGCACCTTCAATATACCCAACGTGTATGTATTGCTATAAGTACGAATAGGGGTAATCCCCTATCAGTTTCAATGGGGCAGCCAAAACGAATAACGTGTTAAGATTGAGACCAAAAAATCCAATTTTTTTTTTTTTTAACTGGAAAGCTGCAATTTCTCTTAAAATGATATCGTTTTAGACTCGTATCTACAATGCATTGTAGACACGAGTCCACAACATAATTTGCCCACTAAAGCACACAAGTCAAATGCAGGTCCAATATTACAACAAATGCTTTTAATTAACAGTTTCGACTTTACCCACATGTTCGGTAACTTTTTATAAAGATTGAAGACTTTAGTGCAATTAGGGTAATAGGGTACAATAATTTAGTAGTTTGAGGCTTAGAATCTAGCTAAGTAGCTAGTAATGAAATTTTTTACCTAGGATCAATTTGCAGCTACCCTATAAATATCCAAATGGGCACAGGGACCAAAATTTTTATCAAAAACTTTTAATACTATATACGGAGTAAAATTATAACATGGCAATAATTTTTTTTTATTGATTATTATGAATTGATGACCTACTTAATGTTAAAAAAAGTAAAATCTAATAGAGTATTTGAGAAGAAAAAATTTACAAAAATATTTGACAAATTATATAAAAGTTAATAACTTTTTGAATATCAATATACTTTTTAAAGCTTTTTAAAAGTATAGATTAAATACTTACATATTTTAATTTAAAAGAGTCTTTAAAAATATGAATGAATATCAATAAACTTTTAAAAAGTCTAAATTGAAAGCTAACAAATTTTCAGGAGGTATTTGATTCACGAAATGTTAATTAGATTGCCTTAGCAAATGTTAGATTATTGAAAATGTTATATTCTTGTGTTGGTTCAAATTGATGTATGTAATATAGATCTATTTGGTTTAGGAGTTATCTTTTATGTTATAATAATTATAATAATTATTATTAGTTTTCAAAAAAAAAAATAATTATTATTTTTTATTACAAAGGAAGGGGGATACCCATACAACCTATGCCTACACTGAGGCTCGAAACCTAGACCTTCCCACATAGGGGAGCAATCCGATACCAGTGGACCACAAGCCACCGGTAAATAATTATTATTTTAATACCCTTAATTTATTTTTATGTGTTTCAATAATTTTAAAATTTAAATAATTATATAATTAAGACAATGATATAACATATATATAAATACATGATTTAAAAATAATAGTAACTTTCCGGTCAGACCATCTCACGTAACCTTATTTTGTGAGACGGGTCGGGTTACGATGAAAATGTAATACTTATACTGAAAAATTTAATACTAATCAAGAATAAATTTTTTGTTGTTTATAAAAAAAATGTAATACTTTTAAATCAAAATGTAATATGTTAGGGGTTTATTAATAGTTACTTATGAGAAAAAAAATGTAATACTAATCATTGATAAATTGTTTAATTGTTTAATTATGAGAGAACGTGTAATACTTATAAAGAAAAATGTGATACTTTTGATGAAAAAATGTAATACTTTTAAATCAAAATATAATACTAAGAGTTGAATGGTTACTTATGATGAAAATAGTGATACCTTTGTGGAAAAATATAATACATATAAAAAATCTAACCTGTCTCGCAGGTTAAGGATCCATAAGGACGGTCTCATAAGAGAATTTGCCTAAAAATAATTAATTAAGAGTGAACGTAACTTGAGAAACAAAATTACTTTATAAATTAGCATGACGTAATTAAATATATAATTATAAAAAATAATTAAATATGATACATATTAATAAGCTAACATAAAATATATATTTTATAATAATTAAAATTTAATGACAAAATAATAAATATGCATGAGAATCTTAGATAACCTAAAAATTGTGATGGAATTGCAATTCCCTTCAAAATCTAATGTGGATGGTATGTTGCATTCCTAGGGAATATTATATTCCCTTCAAAATCTAATGTGGGAGGTATGTTGCATTCCTAGGGGAATATTATATTCCTATGCGAAAGTAAGATAAACATGAACCAAACATATGAATTATAAACTTTGGAATGTCACATTCATTTGGTTTTGTTATATAACTTGAATGAAATTAAAGTCTTTAAAATTTTTTAAAAGTCCATTACAAATCTCAGTATATTGAATACACCCCCTTACCTTAGGCAAATACTATATTATGCACCGCGGTGCATAATGGATTATGCACCGCGCGCATTTTTTTTTTTTTTTTTTTTTTTTTTTTTTTTTTTTTTTTTATAAATAAAATAAACAATGTTTGTTTTCGCTTTTCGCACCTTTTGCAAAACAATAACTCTGTTCTTCAGTCTTTTGTATAACACTGCAGTTTCGTTCAACACATAAAGTTTCATTATCGATATACTATAGTTCATTCGATATTTATATAATTCATATATTAGATATATGTAAGAAAAAATGTTAATTTAAAATTTATTATAGGTGAATATACATTTTTCATCAATATATTTAATAATGTTTCACTTAAAACACATTAACTAAACTATACTGAATAATTTGAATATAATACAAATCTATTTCAGTTAGATACTACAAAATTATTGAACAATACAAATATGTGAAACAACTGTCCATATTTTAAAACACATTTATAGTTTAAATTTTATATACACACAGTTCATTCTACTTATAACTACAGTATCATTTTGATTAAATGCTCATGTGGTTTAGATATACTGTAGTGTCAGTTTCGGTGTTTATACACCCAAACAAGAAATGACTCCGTTAACTCTACGGCGGGGCACGTTTCTTTACTTAAATAAAACGACGCATTTTGACAGTATCGGTTTAAACACCACTAATAGTGACTGCCGCGCGGTGCATAATATAACGACCCCTTACCTTATAAATGGCAAAAGTTTACTGTGGATCGGTAGAAAAATAACGTTGTTTGAAGTTTTTCCGTTAACAATTGTAGACAGCAAATTCCGTTATGGTCCATGTAGCTATCTCTCTCACATTTATGCTCATTTTATACACACTATAGTTTCATTACAACACTACTAAAGCATCATTCTAATTCAACTACAGTTCATTTGACAAAATGCACTTATATGTGAAGACCTGATATTCAATTTTATTTTATACACAATGTAGTTTCATTATAACACCATTAAAGTATCCATTCTTATTCAACTAAAAGAAATGATATACATTTCTTCTCTCTAGGGTTTGCGAGTCATCCTCTCTCGCTAGGGTTCGTGAGTATTCATCTTCTTGTCTGTGTTGTTGACTTTGATAAGTGTTAAAATGTGCCCACTTTTTATGAGGATTTTAGGAATAATATTTTGCTATAATTATAGTCCTTTAGGCCTATTATATGCTTAGAATAGCTTAGTCTGATTAAAGTTAGGCACAAGACTAATTTTGGTTAAATTTGTTGAAAACATCAAAATATTTGCAATTTCAGGACATTTCGGCGACACTTCGGTAGATTAAGCATATCTAGAGCGAGGATTTTCCAAATGAGGTGATTCAAGTGACATTGGATCGGAATTTCCTTAAGAGCTACAACTTTCATAAAGACCACGAAGCCAATTCGGACATCTAGGCAGTCAAAATCAGTAAAAATTGTGTCAGGACCCCCAAATTCGCGAGTGACTAAATGAGAAATAATAGGCTTTTGGCGAATTTTTAAGGCTAAAATTTCAGATCTAGATAAACCATTCTTCATTGTTCATCTTACAATATTTCTCATCTTAGATTTTTAGGTTAGATTAGGTTTGAATTCTCTCCAACTTCTCTCTAGAAATTAGCTCTCAATACTCTTGATTTGTATGAAGAAGAAGGAGATCCAAGCATATCTTATAGGATCTACATCTTCAACTTGAATTGCTTGGTAATCTAGACACTACAAAGTGGGTAATATCTTTAGATCTAATCTTTTGTGCTAAATTGGTGATGATGCCTATTTTTGTATTTGGGGATTATTAAGCATGAATATGAGTAGCTAGATTTCTAGTAGTGATTGGATATTTCTTGTGATTGTTGATGATGATTGATATGATTTGGCTATATGTTTGATCCTTGTTGGAAGTGTGTTTTGTATAGACTTTTGTGTGAGAGTGCGCACCTCATGCATGAGGTCTAGGATGATTGCATTGGCAAGAGATTGTGATGCACTCTAGCCTTACCACTTGTAATTCCCGCCTTGCGATCCGAGAGGGCCAAGTCTGGAAGTAAACACGTAGGCAAGGTGTTCGATGTATTTGCATTAGACATAATATTTGTCTAGGAGGCTAAGTAAGTAGTGTCTTAGCATTAGCAACCGTGTGCCAATGATCAAAGCCCCGCTTAGCCTCAATTCTCACAGATATCTCTACATTGCAATCCTAGAAATTCAATCCACTCCGCCTTTATTTTATACTTCTTTTGCTTTCTTTGCATGTTTTCGTTTGTTGCACTCCTTGCTCCCTACCTTCCCTTGCAAATATGCTTCCACTTACACTTCTTGCACCTAGTTTACTTTTGTTAATGCATTATGACACGTGATTGTCTTGCACTCTATATAATCCGACTTTACATTCTTGAGTTCGACACTCAAGGATTCCATCCTCGTTTACACTTTCCATCCCATCATCCATTCACCTCACCGCTAATTCCACATCATTTAAACTGTCTTAGCGTTTTGTTGACTACTCTGCATGGCGTCGAAGAGTTTGAATGCACGATGGAGTGGATGATCTCGATGATGGGGATGGGGATGGGGTTCAACATCTTGAATGTGTCCATGTTGATGCAGGTTTTGTGGGGGATGCGTTTTACGTGGTTGGAGGTTGGTGACGGACAAACCAACCAAGTTCTTGTTCTTAAGGGATACCATGACTGCTTTATGGAGACCGGTTAAGGGAATGAATGTTCATGAACTACAACCACATCTGTAACTCTCAACCTGGCTGAATTTTGGGTTCAAGCCCATAGTCTGCCTACGGGTTTCAGGTCGGATGCAGTTTTACAAGCTTTGGGTAATTTTGTAGGGGTATTGGGTGAAGTCTGATGATCGGAATTTCGATGGAGCCATGCGAACTTTCTTCTGGATTCGAGTTGCCATAGATGTCAAGAACCTCTGCGGAAAGGAATGAAATAAAGAAGGATACCGGTGATTGGGTGATGGTTGAGTTCAAATACGAGTCGCTTCCAACGTTCTGCTTCCTATGCGGAATTATTAGATATGGAGACAAATTTTATTCCAAGGCACTTCTCAATCGTGACCCTATGGTAGTAAAACCTTATGGTGCTGGGTTGAGGGCGGGCAACAGAACCCTTGCTCCGTCGACGGGGCAACGATGGCTGGCTCTGGAAAAGGTTGTGGAACACAGTGTGTGGAGGGGGCTCAATCAGGGAGAGATGGAAGTGGCATAAGGAAAAGCCCGCTGATGTTGGAAGGGGGCCCAGTTTGGCAGTTTCCAGGGGTGCTGATTCTTACTCACATGTGGGAAAGCCAAGACAGTGTTGTCGTTGTGGATGCAGGGAACAATGACCAACTGGGGGTGGATGCTTCTAGTAGTGTGATGGCTATAACTGTTCATAACCCGAAGCGTAGAAGGATGGTTGGTGAGGAAGATCATATTGGCTTGGATGCACTCATGGAATGTGATGACCAAATTGTTTCAAAAAACTTGCTGAAGGCGGGTACTGAAGCTTCCCAGTCCCACCAATCTTTATGAGTACCATTTGTTGGAACTGCCGTGGGCTTGACAACCATACATAGTTCAGGAGGTCTTGGCTTTGGATGCCAAGATGAAGCCGGTGTTTATTTTTTTGATTGAAACGAAAGTTAGACGCGATCATGTTGATAGGTTGAAACATAAACTCAATTATGGTGGATTGTTTTATGTCGATGGTGGTGTCACTAGTGGTGGATTAGTTTTACTGTGGAGGGATTGTAACATTGTGAGTTTGCTTTCTTATTCTAAACACCACATTGATGTGGAGGTAATGCTTCTAGGTATGGACCCCTGGCAGTTGACGTGTTTCTATGGCTTCCCGGAAAGGCATAAGAGACAGCTATCTTGGGATCTATTATGTTCTTTACGTGGTAACTCTAAACTTCCTTGACTGGTCACATGAGATTTTAATGATCTAGCTTCACATACAGAGAAACGTGGTTTACATGTCCATCATACAACGCTCATTGAGGGTTTTAATAAGGCTTGGAAGATTGTGGTCTATTTGATCTCGGAATGAAAGTGGGACCTTTTACATGGGAACGTGGGATTGGCAGTGAGGATTGGCTGGAAGAGAGGCTTGACAGGGCAGTAGCGGGTGCTGAATGGTGCATGCTAGATGCACATGCACATGTTACTGTGTACAGTGTTGAAAAAAGACGTTAGGCACCCTTAGGCGCCCAATTTTTTAGTTTTTTTTAAATAAAAAAAATTTAATTTTTAAAAAAAGTTTTTATGGGGTTTTTTCCAAAAAAAAAAAAAAAAATCGGAGTTCGACCGCCTAGGAGGCTGCCTAGGCGCCCGGCCGCGGAGGAAGCCGATTTCGGCGTTCTCAACGTAGCTGAGCGCCAATTAATCGCTGCTTAGGCATGATTTTTGCAAACCATGATTGTCTATAATTTGGATGTTTTGACATATGACCACTCCGCCATCTTTATTGATGTGAAAAACCACATACAAGGAGCAAGGAGGAGGAAGTTCTTGTTTGAGAATGTTTGGCTTAAGGAGAATGGTTGTAGATATATTGTATCATGCATGGATCAAACTGAGGGGGAAGGTTAACTTGACATATTACTTGTGTGCAGTAATAAGTTGAGGCAGTGGGGTGGAGATCTTGGACGTTATTTAGACAAGAAAATAAGGATATTACAAGACCGACAAAATGCTCTTAGGGGCTAGCGTGATCCTGGTTCGTTGAGGGAAGTGAGGCAGATTGACGGGAGATGATAGCTTTGATGGATCAGCATAACATTTTTTTGCGCCAGCGTGCTAAGAAGCATTGGCTAAAATTAGGGGACCGTAATACGAAAATTTTTCATGCATATTCCACAAATCGAAAAAAGAAAAATGCTTTGAAGAAATTACGGGATGAGTCCAGTTTGTGGGTTGAATCGGATGGTCTTACAATCTTGGCTAGAAATTATTTTAAGATGATTTTTATTATGAGTAGGGTTCAGATTGGAGATGGTGTTGGTGGTATGCGTAGAACTAGGAAGGTGACAGACACAACTAATGCTCAGCTGCTATGAGATTTTACGGTGGATGATGTTAGGGATGCTATTTTCAGTATGGCCCTAATAAATCTCCCGACCTAACGGGTTCAATCTAGCTTTCTAGCAACATTTTTGGCCGGAGATTGGTATGGATGTCTCACGTTTCATTCTTGAGTGTATACAACAACGAAGAATGCCTGAAGGTATGAATGATGTGAATATTATTCTTGTCCCTAAAAAGCTATACCGGAGAACATGAGGGATCTTTAGCCCATTGCACTTTGTAATGTGGCTTATAAGATCCTTGCTGGGATGTTAGCTAACCGCTCAAGGATGTAATTGGTGATATTGTTTCAAATACACAAAGTGTTTTTATCCCTAGGGGGTTAATTATTGACAATGTTCTTGTTGCCTTTGAGGTCTTGCAACTACTACAAAAATGAGTATATAAGTATAACTTTACATAACACCTCTTAATGAAGGTGTAGTGTATAATTGAAACAAATAAGAATCCACTACACCTTTCAAATAAAGGTGTAGTGAAAAATAATTTTAGTATTAAAAAAATTAATTAAAAAATTTTCCGCATCACCCTCTCGAAGTGGGTGTCGCAAAAAATATAATAATAAAATATTTAATTAACTTTCCACGGCACCCTCAAGGAGTGGGTGCCGCGGAAAGTTTAACATTATTTTATTATATTACTTTCCGGCGGCACCATCTCTCTGTGGGTGCCACGAAAGTCCACCCAATTTTTTTTTTAAAGATTAAATTAGATCTGAGTGAGAGTGCGAGATCCACCAGAAGTCATTTTTGTGTTCTCCCAAGTCGAGTTCTTCAAGTCGATCGCTGCCACCTGCCATTGCGGTAATCAGATCTGAAGCTCAAGTATGGTAGCGGAAATCCACACCGCCACCGCCACCGCCACGCCAACGAAGCCATAGATGTGTTTCATCTTCCATATCTATTTTTTTTATCAGATCTATAACCATATGCTTCCACCTTCCAGATCTCTTTCTACTTCTGACGAGGACTTGCAAAGACGATAAAAGACTGGGTAAATGCCACAGCGGCTTTCGCGGCGGCGATGGGGTTGGAATCAAATCGGAAACCGCCTAGATTTTTTTTTAAGGGGGAAAGGGGTAAAATCGCGAAGGATTCTCCAAGCTATTCTCTCCTAAGTCCTAAGTCCGAACTCCAAAGCCGTCAGTTCTCTCCAAAGCTGACGCCGTCGCCTGGTCTCGCCTCCTCAGTCCTCACCGGCGCTGTGCGGCCTGGTAAGTTTTCTCTCCTTTTTTTTTTTTTGTTTTTTGTTTTTTTTCGTCCCTTCACTCAGAACACATGTTAGATATAAAGTTTTCTTCTGTAATTTCACCTTGCAGTAGCAATTTTGACTGTTAGGCTTCTGAGTTTTCACTGGATATTTCTGGTGCATGGCCTTCGAATTTAATTTCATAGAGAGTGTAAATTTTATTTGCATGTTGTTGAATGTTGATGGCCCCAAGATGCATTCTTCCACATGCTACAAAATGTTTCCCTTAATTAGTTTTATATGATGTGCTTATTTCAGCTGCACAAGGATGGGATCGCTACTTGACCATTAAAAGTAATGGGGGTTTAAATCAGATGCGCACTGGTGTAAGTTACACCCATTTCGTTCATCTAGTCCAGTATTCATGCTTGTACTACTTGACCTCATGATTACATGATGAATGGATTTACCTTCTTTATATACTAACCCAGTAATTTTAAGTAATGAGTTCTTGAAACTGGTCTCAATAACTTCATTTCTCTTACTATCATTCATATTCTGCTTAATATTAAGTTTATAGAATGTGATTGGAAAAGTTTGTTGCAAATACCCATTTCTTATTATTTTAATGGGGAATTCAAAAGATTATGTTAGGAATATAGCGGAATAATGCGGAAGCAAAGAATCGAAAATTGAGAATTATAGAAGTTAAATAATAGGAAAATAAAATAACAAATGAATAATAAAAATGAAATATGAAATATATATATATATATATATATATATATATATAATATATATATATATTATATATATATATATATATATATAATATATAATTATATATATTCTCACAAAAGTGAATATAGAAGAATATATATATGTGTGTACACGTGAGGAGAGGAAGAGATAAATAGATGAATGAATGCATTGAAAACAATGAACCTAAACCTATTATAATTACAAAGTAGAGATATGTACGGCAAATATAAGAATGAGAGCCAAAGTCGGAAACATGTAGGAAGATTAGCACGCACACAACGCCAACATTGGAGACATGGTCTATGATTAATTTTAGCCACATATTGTGTCTAACAATCTCCACCTTGGATCAAATTTATTGTTGTAGAATTAACAACTGGAACATCCGACTAAACTCAAACACTGTTTGAACTTAGTAATAGGAAGAACTTCAGATAACATGATGGATCACCATCAACTTTCTGTGTGACTGAAAGAGCATAAGCAACCATGTTGGTTTCATCATCCACTAGCATACCTAGCAGGTATTTAATTGTCCTCCTAGGACGATCCATAGCAATGGATTTCTCTCGTTGTGGCTCGACGAGAGGTGCGGTGCTAGTAGATGCATCATCTTTAGTATTACCATCAGTGGTAGTAATACTGTCAATAGGCCTGAATTCAAACTCCACCTTATCACCAGTACTATGTGTCTCACCTGTACTGGGATTTTCCATAAGAAAGTAGTGCATTTTCATCAAAAGTGAGATATCTCGACTCAGAATGATTTTCTGAGAATCAGGAGACCATAGACGATATCCTTTTGACTCAGCGGCATAGCCAAGGAAAATGCATTTGACAGCTTTCGTGTTTAATTTACCCGTACTGGAATGAGCATATGCAGGACATCCAAAAACTCTTAAGATAGAGTAGTCAACAGGATTACCTGACCAAACTTCATCTGGAATTTTGAAATCAAGGATGAGTGTGGAGATCTATTTACCAAATAGCAAGCAGTAGAAATAGCCTCGGCCCAAAAATCACGCCGTTTCCATAACCAGCATTAGAGAGCATACAACGAGCTCTTTCCAATAGATCTGTTCATACGTTCGGCAACACCATTCTGTTGGGTTTACCAGGCAAGGTTTTGTGCCTGGCGATTCCATTTGCCGCACAAAAGTCATTGAAATCTGACTCACAGAACTCCAACCATTGCTGTCCTGAGCTTCTTCTGACTTTTTTACCTGTCTGAGTCTCAACAAGTATTTTCCACTTCTTGAAAATAGAAAATGTTTGATTTATGTTTCAGGAAATAGACCCAGACTTTACGGAGAGAAGTTCATCAATAATAGACATAAAATATCTACAGCCTCCCATAGACTGGAATTTAAGTTGTCCCCATAAATCAGAATGTATGTATTCCAATACATCTTTGTACGTGTGTAGCAGTAGAGAAACTAACCCTCTTTTGTTTCCCAAAAACACAATGCTCACAAACTGTAATTTACCCATACCTGAACCAACAATGAGGCCTTTCTTGCTCAGGAGGATGCATGCCTTTTCTCACTCATATGCCCTAGACGCATATGCCATAATTGAGTGAGATCCGCATCAGACATCGATGAGGATACCGCTACTGAACCTGTCACAGTACTGCCATGCAAGACGTACAAGCTTCCGGAACGAGAAGCTTTCATGAGAACAAGAGAGCCTTTGATGACCTTCAGAACTCCACCTTCAGCGTGTACTTGCACCCCAAAGATTCCAAAGTGCCCAAGGATCATCAGATTGCGTTTCAAATCAGGATATACTGAACATTGGTAAGGAGTCCTGAATAACGTTATCATGAGTTTTAATCTGAACACTTCCAATTCCACTAACTTTGCATTGGGTATCATTACCCAGCAAGACAACATCCACCATCAACCGGTTCCAGAGAGACGAACCAGTCTTTGTGAGGACACATGTGGAATGTACAACCAGAGTCCAGAATCCACTTGGTTTCGCTCCGTTTGCAACCAGAG
This sequence comes from Ipomoea purpurea, assembly GCA_009835305.1. Classification (NCBI taxonomy): domain Eukaryota; kingdom Viridiplantae; phylum Streptophyta; class Magnoliopsida; order Solanales; family Convolvulaceae; genus Ipomoea; species Ipomoea purpurea. Next base: position 6,047 of record VALG01014193.1, on the reverse strand, counting down.
CTAACAGATAACAAAACATCGGCCTTCTGAATCACTTTCAACAACACTAGCTTCAGCGGACTTCTTTTCTCTCTCTTGCTTGTTTTTCAACTTGAAGCATTCAGTCACATCATAACCCATGCTTCTTGCAGTACTTACAGGATTGTTGGACATACATCCTTTGGACTTGGATCTAGATTTTTTATTGCTACTCTCTGTTTCAAGTGAACGACCCCTTACAGTCAAGCCTTCACTACCTTTGTCCTCAGACTTAATTTCAAAGTCAAACTTTTCTTTGGACAATAGATTTGACTTAACATTGTCAAAAGTAAGGGTATCACTAATATTACCATACAACATAATTTCTTTGAAATGCTTGTATGATTTAGGGAGAGAGACAAGCAATAAAACAACACGATCCTCATCGTCAATTACGACATCAATATTTTTCCAAGTCCAATAAAATAGAATTGAATTCATCCAAGTGAGATTAATAGAAGTACCTTCCATCATACGGATTGTGTACAGACGCTCCTTCAGGCGTAGTTATTCGCCAGAGTTTTGTCCATATAAAGCGTATCCAGCTTGGACCATAAATCTGACGCAGTCGTCTCACTTACACCTCACGCAGAACTTCTTTAGACAGGCACAAAAGGAATGGTTGAACGTGCTTGTCATCCAAATCTTCCCAATCTTCATTTGTCATTGCAGCCGGTTTCTTCTTCTTCCCAGCTAGCCTTTCTTCAAACCGTTCTGGGTTAGAACGGCTTCCATCTGAACCTTCCAGATGAAAAGCTAATTTTCCGTCGAACTTCTCGATATCGAACTTAGTG
>VALG01014191.1:29694-42325 GCA_009835305.1 Ipomoea purpurea | reverse complement strand
CTAGCTATCTAGGGAGCCTTGTGTATTTACATCTACTTGAGAAGCTGAAGTTTGAAGTAGGAAGAGTCGAGCGCTTTTATCTTCCAATTGGTTTTCCGCCAAACCTTAAGAAGTTGACACTTCGTTATACTTATCTTCCAAGGAAAGAGATGGACACAATTGGCAAGTTGTCGCACCTTGAGGTGCTTAAACTAAAAGATTTCGCGTTCTGTGGCTCAAAGCGTGGAACAATCGGAGTAGTGCTTTTGGGAATTAAATGTAGTTCTCATTTCACGTTCAGATCTCAAATATTAGAATGAAAATTCTAATCATTTACTAATTTTGGAGCGGCCTGGTCTTAAGATATTGTTGGGAATTGAAACAATTTCCAATTAATTTTGCATATATTGGAACACTGAAGTTGATTGTGTTAGAATGTTGTTATTCTTCTCTTGTGACTTCTGCAATGCATATTTCCTCTTCAAAGAAGGTATTGCTTGAGGGAACAACAGATTGTCCACTTCATGTTCGTGAAGTTAGAACAACTAAGGTTTCTCTCTAATTCTTGTTCATTATTTCAAAATACTAGTATTTGTCCTGTGCGATGCACGGAAAATATGCTTTAAAAATATACCCTATATGAGGTTTATTCATATATAAAATTTTGTTATTTAACAATTATTATGTGTGAATTCTTATGATAAAATTATGAAAATAAATATATTTACAATTAAAATAATATTTAAGGTGGGTGATTACTACAAATCTTAAACTTATTAAAAATTAGTACATAGTATTTAATATTACAAATTTTTAAAGAACTTAGTAAACTACAATTAGTAATTGAATTACAATTTTAGAGTCACCACGGATCAAAATTTTTAGACCTTTGAGATTTCTAACTCTAGATGTAGAAACATACAATTGACTTTAAAGACCAAAATCACAATCTTAGTTCTAACATTTATTTTTTCTTCCAAATACTATTGAATTAAGTGTGTAATCAATAAAAGATGAGAACTAATAATTCGAGAATATAATCTTAATCTAATATTACTAATCCTACTTCACGTCAATTAAGTTGGAGAGTGTTGTCGGATAATATCCGATGAATCCACGAATAACGCGCATCTTGTCTCCGTAGTCCTCATATGCACATCAACAATCTTAAATATTTAGGCCTCCTAGCTATGCCATATATTAATTTCAAATTTATGAACTTTGGGGTTGCATGCAATAAAAAGTATATTTTAATATACTAAATGTACATTATATATGTATGTAAGTATTTTCAATTAAAAATAATGTATTTTTATATATTAAAATGTATATGATATTCATGATCCACAATTATGTGGACCATCGTTCATTTTCATTATTTCAGAATATTAGTTTTCTACCTTAATTCCATGTATTAATTAATTTAATTATTTATTTTTGTACTCATTTTCAAATTTTTTTCAAGGTTGAATTTCCAAATAATGAAAGCTCTGAAAGAACAAAGTGTGGAAAGCTATAAAGAAGAAAGCGTGGAAGGTATAAAGAATTAAGTGTTGGAGCTCTAATCAAGAAAGGGTTGAAAGCTCGGAAGAGAGTGATGAAAAATCTGAAGAAGAAGAAGGTGTCGAAATCCCTGAATGCATTCAAAGATTTGAAGAGGAAAAGTGTTAAGAAGAAAGTGAGTGAGGAATTTTTAAATTTAGGCTTATTATAAACTTATCATCCAAAGCCAAAGGTATGTATGTATTGAGAAAGAGGTCGAGATGGTGTGGAGAGGGTAGTTATGACCAATATGAGTTTATAGGAAGGCACTTACCATCCCCATGCGTATCTCATCCGGACCACCATATTCGCTGAAAAGTGTAGTGACGAAGTACTTTGACATGTATGGTGAGAAGCACCACTGTCAAATAGCCACGGGTGTGTCGGCACGGTTGTGTCATGGACATATTGACAGACGGGGCTGGGCGCACTCGTAGACAGAACATGAGTGATGTTATTTTCTTTCAAAACCGTATTAGTTTACGACAATAACGTACCTCATGTCCCAAGCCTGCCGGGAGGTTTCAACTGAAGAAATGAGTGGCTGAATAGGGTCAGAACAGCTTCCAAGGAAGGCGCTGATGATAATCTGGTCTTGACGGTACCAGCTTGTGTAGATAGGATTTGTTACCATTTTCGCAACATCGGAAAACTGGGATGGGGCGACAGTACTCCCATCAATGTAGCCTAATAAATTAAAAGCCGATTAAAGTGTCTTGGATTTGACGTCTCCAAACTGAAAAGTTGGAGGAAGCTAAGTAAGAATTGTTGTGGTGGACATTATGTAGTCTAGGGAGAGGAGAGAAAAAAAAAACTAAGAATTGTTGCTGGCTCTTGATACCATGTGAAGGTAGAAAATAATTGTATTGATTATTACTTTACAATGAAGGTATAAATAGAGCTTTACATGAGAAGTTGTAACAGAAGCATAATAGTAGGCTAAAGAAAGAGTAAACAACAGAACTAGAGACTCATTCAAACCACATGTTTAACATGTATATACCTATTAAACTTGTGGTTGCTTTCATGAGTTCATGAGTTTAGTCCAATTCAGATTGGTTGGTGGTGATCTATCTCTTTGGCTGGGAATTTTATAACCATGTCGATATATTGAACAACCATGTTTATCATCTTGCTTTCGGAGAAAACAAACGAAAAGGATTTCTTGTAGTGAATTCTTCAAGTGCAGCTCAGATCAGAGGTGCACCAATATAAGATGATGTTGTATTTTTAGTTTCCATGTCTCAGTTGTAATAATCCACTGTGCAATTCTGTATTTCTTTTACCAACATATTGAAATGCTTAGCTTTCTGGTGCTAATGAAACCTGCATTCATGAAGTCCTATAGTCATTCACTAACTCCATCTCCATCTTCATGAGGGAAAAAGAAGACTATACATACCCCTATAATTTAAGGTCAAAATTATCATTTTCTCAATTAAGTATTTATCAAAGTGTACAAATAATTGGCAAGTTGGCAATGGTGACAGAGATCATGCATTAATTTATTCTAACATTGTCTATTCATAATAGAACATGCAATAAGGAATGCTACATAATAATACTCACGCCAACCATGCTAACATATTATAGACCTACCAATTCAAAGATTACAAATGACTTTTGGTTGCTTTGACCATTTCTTTGATAAATAAAAAATTTGAGTGGTGTCAATTATTTAGTTGGGCCATGTCATTTCAACTATTAATAATTCTTTATGAAAAATTTCTAGATCTAATATTGAGATTTGTTCTTATTTTTCATATGAACTTATTCTCATTTGATTAAATATATATAGGGAAGCACTCCCGTGAGAACGAGAGCTCACAAGAGAAATATAAACTAATATGAACTGTCCATTCAAAAATATCAATGGATCATATGTAATTTTAAATAATAATAAAATATGGTGGCACTTTTGTAAATAACACGAATTTTGTGTGCAAGTAATATGTGTCAAAAGTGTAAGTAATAGATGCACGTGTGGAAGTAAAATCACAAAAATGAAACCATTTACCCTTAATAGTGCAAGTAATTTATGATTTCACATTAGGACACTTAATGATAACATTTTTCACATTGGTGCACTTAATGATAACATTAGGTGCACTTAATATTGTTGATCAGTGTATATTATATTGTTGAATTATTTATAAAAATGTCATCTTTTTTTTTTTTTTTTTTTTTTTATGTGTTTCTGATTCCTTAGATCTATTCAGATAGACGCTGCGATCAATTTCTATTCTCTAAAGGGCGAGTGTTCTCATTTGATCTGTTTTTTTTATATATATTAATATTAATTTTAAATTGATAAGATGGGTTCCCATGGACTCATAGGGAGGAGGGTTTTCATGGGATCGCATCCATAATATATAATATATATATATATATATATATATATATATATATATATATAAATCCAAGATACCAATCATACCATCAGACCTCAGTTGACTTTTGAGGTGGTGGTTGGCTGTAGAGTGTAGACCTTAATTTCCAGAGTTCTACTACATGAACTCCCAAATTCTACTCTCTCATTTGTACTCCCTGACGTGGCAAGCTTGGATTGGTTATTTTTAACATGTGGATTCACAGAAAAATGTCTACACTAAAACTATGTAAGAGGGAGTACAAGTTGGGAGTATAAAATGGGAGTACACCAAGTATTTTCCTAATCTCCAGCATCAATAATTCATCAGATCAGATCAGATCTCTCTCAACTCTCATCCTCGATCTCTGCTATATACTCGTTTCATCTCTGCTCTCTGTATATTCTCTCTAAACTCTCATCCTCCATCTCTGCTCGCTCAATTCAGAAACAGCTGAGATTAGTTAAAGTTTCCATATTTTCTCTGGTCTACTCCATAACTCAGAGATCATTCTCTATCTCATCTGATATTACCCAAACCCAATTCCCTAACTCCATCTCCGATCCATCTTCATCAACCGACAACCAATACCTCATTAAGGTATGCATCTTCATCAACATCACTCAATTCCTTTTCTGCTTTCATATATAGTTTAGCATTACGTTTTGCCCTCTCAATTCCTTTATCTTTTGCGGGCTGCTACATATTTATTCACTAATGTATATTTATCTCATTTTCATTGTGTGATAACTATATATATATATATATATAGAGAGAGAGAGAGGGGTTAATGTTCCAGTGAGACCACCCCGTCCCGGGAGTCCCTTGAGACCCTTCATAAATACACATAAGCTACTACACGAATATCCAGATGATAGATTGTGTGCATTCATGCTGGACAACTTGCACACAATGCTTATGAAAATGTTTTCATTTGTAATATAAAACATTTTTATATTAACAATATATACCAGCTTCTATATGCAATATATATGCCTTTATTAAAATTTAAATATTGAAAAACAAATTAAAAACTTGTAATGGTACAAACTTTGCATATATATATATATATATATATATATATATATATTTTTTGTTGAATCACATGAAGTTTAGAAACTAGCTCGCTCGAAGATGCAATGGTTTTAATTTGCTGAGTATACTATATATAATAATTCAGCAGATTAGATTTTAACCCATCTCTGCAGTTGCATGCACCATCTCTGTTATAATCATTCCATTTAATTTCTTGCTCTATAATTGATCAACACTAATTAATAACTCGGATATGATTGAGTTCCAGAAACACTTTAGAGAAGTTCAATAGAATGGCTTTAGATGTTGTAACCATTCTAATCAAAATAGTAGAGGAAGACCTTATGGAGCCCAAACTACTTTCGATTTTTGATGCTGGAGGAATGAAGGTGTGGCTGCTCAAAACCATCGAGTTGCTGTCTGCCAAGCTCTGCATTCTGCAAGCATTTTTTTGGAGGGGAGGGTGTGTGACAGACGAAAATGTGGAAAATGACCGGTTTGAAAAACAAAAGTAAAAAGCTGGAATAAATCTAAACTGGGACTATCTATTCGGAAGCTGATTTGGGGGCATCTTCGTGGGACCTTGGAAAAAATGTAAGAGAAATTGAGAAAGTTGAAGAACGGGATGCTGATGATAAAAAAAACAACTGCTTTAGACCCTGATGGAGGAAAACAACATCACGGTTTGGGATACCTACCAAAGTGCTTTAGACCCTGAGGGATGAAGTAATTGTAGTTTGATATAGTGTACCGTTAGTTAACCGCCTTCCTGTTATTCACATATTCTCTAAATTAACATTCACCAGAGTTTCGGACAAATTATGGTTTGATAACGCCTGCTTGCTTGTACTACAAGTTAGTCCCAGTCTGTGGAGTGGGCATTATGAAAATCTTCATTTATGCAAACAGGGTCTTCGACATCCAACTAGGTAGCTCTCAATTGAAGCGTGGGTAGTTTTTGTTCTAGTTTTAAGTAAAGAGATTCTAGTTGGTCTCATTGCGTTGTATTCATCCAGATAACAAGTGATACTCTACAACAAGCACGATGCTCAGAATCAGCTGATGCATTACGCAAGCAGCTTGTTGATAGGCAAGAGTTATTATCTACATTGGAGTGGAAATGCCGCTATGGTATGCCATCAAGGATATTTTCACAGAGATGTTTACATGGAGTGTCAGCTACTCGTTAGGTGCCTGTGCCCAATTCCGCGTCCATGTGAAATTATAACTTCGAGAAGGTGCTATGCGAATTTATTTCAAGGGGAAAGTGTTTAGGCAAAGCCGGAGATGGGATCCATCCGTGGAATATGGAGAGATGGGAAGAACTGTGGACGGGAATTTGGGAAGTATTGTTTTTTGGTTGCCCGTGGCATGTACCACTACGCGTTGTTCTAGTTGCTGGGATTTTACGCGACACACAGGAGAGTCGCTCACTTGATTGGCAGAGATGTTGAGGAACTTTGCGTAAGGACTTGTCACACGCTGATGATAATGACAGAAGACTTTCAAAAACTACTTTCTTGAGCTCAGACTACCTTACCTCCTCCCTTGAAACCTTGCTTTCGATTAATATTTGGTGTGTTTCCTGAAACAATGTCATTCCCGTTTAAAAGTTAATCGGGACGTTGATGGTTGCAGAGGATCTTTTAATGCCAAAGAAATTATGAGTTTGGAATGAAGGGGACGGCAGAGGGTTCTTGCAATGTTTCTCTTGTTAGGAGTTTAGTTGCAACATTAGGATGACGAAGTCGATTGTTGCAAAGTAGAAGTCGTGTAAGTTCGATGGATCGAGTGCACGAGGTGCTGGTTGTGGGACAGCGAATAGGAGCGGGAATGCTTTGTGCATTATCAATGACAACCATGCTGCAAAGAAGCAGTATTCGGTTGAAGCTGTTCAGCAGTCATGGCAACTCCTAAGCAAGTTATGGAAATGTGCGTCCACCTGATAAAATTCTGGTGTTCAGTTCTCTGCTTTGAAAAGATGTATACCATTCCAAATGCAGGTTGGTATACCCATGTTTAAAATTACTAAGAGTTTTGGATTTATCATTTGTTTAAATGGTCTCGAGGCATGCCTAATGAAATAATAGATTTGGTTCATTTGAGATACTTGGCTTAAGTACCATTGGTTCTATTTACAAGCTTCGATTTTTCAAGCTTAAAAATTTGCAAACTCTCATAGTTACTTCGTGGATGGAAAAATTTCCTTCGCAACCTGCCGTGTGATATTTTGGGTTTGCCAAAATTAAGGCATTTGCATGTTGACAAGAGATGTTCACAGTATCTCCCTTGCTTAGTCAAAAAAAATCTACAAACTCTTTATTGGTTGAAAGTTGCTAACTCCGACAAAAAACCAAACTTCGAATGGTTCCCAAATACGTGGAAGGCTTTGGGATTTTACGATGAAGGCCAATTGGCGCCTCCGTATTAGAAGGCTCTGTGCATTTAGGTGGTGCTTGGAAGTTGAGTTGAGTCAGGCAAGGGTCGAGCGCTGGGTTTTGTCTTCCACAGGTTTTCCCCAAACCTTAAGACAGGCTTGACCTTTGTGTATATTTCTTCCATGGGGGAGGAGATGGGACACATTTTGGCAGTTACCGCACCTTGGAGGTGCCTTAACTAAAAGATTCGCCTTTTGTGGCAACGGTTGGGAACCTTTGGAGGCAGGGCTTTTCGAGATTAAAGGACCTTCTTCTTTCACGGTTAAATTTGACATTGGAATGCAAGTTCTAATCATTTCCCAGTTTTGGAGCGCCTTGTCTAAGGATTTGTTGGGCAGTTGAAACAAAGTCATGTTGTTTGCAAAAATTCTGGAAACTGGGAATTAATTTATGGGGTAGAATGTGTTATTGCTTCTCTTGTGGGTTCTGCAATGCGATTTCTTCTGAAAAAGCTGAGCTTTAAAGGGGAAGCAGAGTTGTTCCCTTCGTGTTCGTAAGGGGTTGGACTAGGTCCTTTGTTCGCTAATTATTGTTCCTTATTTCAAAGGATAGTGTGTTCTGTATTTTTCCTAATTCTATGAGCTGGCTTAATTATTTTTGCATTTCTTATCATTTCGAATTACTTTTCAAGTTGAATTTGCCGTCTTATTGAAAGCTTTTGAGAGAGGAAGTGTTGAAAAGCTCTGATGGAGAAGATTGTGAAGCTTGAACGAAGAATTTTGAAGAGCCTCTAAAGAGAAGTGTGTGGGAAGCTCTAAGTTGGTCTCTCTTCTCATTTTCAGAGTGTTGTGGAGGGATATTGTCTTTGCTTCCTTGTATTCCAGTTTTTATTGTATTTTGTGTCTGCTTCAATTTATTTACTTTTCAAGGGTTGAATTGCGCATGTAATGGGGGAGGGCTTTGAAGAAGAAAGTGATGAAAGCGCTAAAGAGAAACTGTGCGATAGAAGAAGTGTGCAAGTGTACAAGAAGTATGGGAAGCCTCTATAGAGCAAAGATTGAAAGCTCTAAAGAAGAAAGATGAGAAGGTCTGAAAGAATTACGGTTTGGTGTTTATGTTGGGAGTTTGCCTCACGCCTACTATGCGTTTTTGCTGACTTCCGTTCGGATGGTTGTTGGGTCACTTTTTTTATCCTCACTAGGTTGGAATCAAATCGTTTAGAGCATTTCAAAAACGTCGCTAGTTGTCTTACTCCCCACTTTTGACAATGAACTCATGAATGGTGATTGAGCATGTTGTTTGAATTTTGGGCTTATATGAACTTATGAACCAAGGTATGTTTTCCGATTCCATGAAACTTGGATATCTTCACTGGCCTAGTGTGGACAATTCAGGTTGTCTAGGTTTCATTTGTATGGTGAACAGTGACATTCCAAGTTTATAAGGAAAGGCATGGTTTCCTTTTTTGAATACTGGTTCTCTGTGCTCCCTTCATTGAGGTGTCATTATTACTGGGCCTGAGTCACCAGCCAGATTGAAAAGAGATGTTCTCATCATTGCCTGAGCTAGGACTTTCTTGTTGCGAATTCTTCTATTAAACTTTTGAGCGTAGTACTGGGTGGCATTGCCAGTATATAATCTGGTGGTATTTTGGTTTCCTTTGTATCTGACAATTCAGTTGTGTGTGCTATGATGTTTTCCTGCGTCAATTTGACACCGTGGGCGTTAATTGTAGCAATCGCAGCTGATGCAGTTCAGGTTTTTTTTTTAACATAATTGCAATGTTTTGAACTAGACTTCCCTGCATTATTCAGAAATCTGAAGAGTTATTGCAGTATCAGTGTTGTAATGTCACATGCATAACTTGGTTTGAATTTTGTTGTGTCAATGGCGATTTTGCTGCTCAAAAAGGTGGTTGTTCCACTACTATTAAAACGCGTGACATAAGTTATATAAAAGAATGGTATTAAAAGCCGAACTATTGCGTAACCCTGGCAAGCTTCTGTATAAAGACTCATACAAAGAATCGTTATGTCAAAAATGGAGTAAGCCATGAATAAGGATATAACAAGGACTAGGCTTTTGTCGAGACATTGGGATTACGCTCTTAGCTCTAATTATCCTCCCGTTGGATGCGCTATTAAGGTTCTGTCGCCCTAGATTTCCATTCTGACTGATCGTTCCTAGGCTTGGTGGTGGCGAATCTTCTTGGGAATATTTCGTGATTATTCTATGGGTGGTAAGGTTCAATTGCTTCTAATCGCTCTATTGCTATGAATCGGATCTCCTACAACAATATATGTAGTAACGGCGCTACTTTCTTTGATTCCCCTAACCGATTCGTATATCGGTCGTAGGATTTTCCATGAATCTAGATCGCGGCTGACTAGTAAATGTCTACTCTCTTCTTTCTCTACATCTCTGTCAGACTCCGATTTTAGGCAAGGGTCCACGATCCATGGTGGACCACTTAATTAATTAAAGTGAATCATATCCAAATTAAATCCTTTTTAATTATCATTAACGGAATTAATTAAATAATTAATCCGGGATTAAAGGCCGTAACACGGGGTGTTACAATTCAAATTCCAATATGAGGGAGAAAGATCGAAACATGTATAACATCAAACTTCAAAGGTCATTATAGGGCTTGAAGGAATCTCGTATTTAGAATGTGGTATAACCATTTGAGTGAATTCCTCCTAAAGAAGGGATACGTTAAAATGAATTTGCCTTGTATATTCATTAAGAAGTCATCTAATGGCTTCTGCATTATATCTGTCTATGTCGATGACCATGGACACACATTATTGGGACAAAGGAAGACCTTATAGAAGCATGTTCATGCTTAAAGAAGAATTCGAATGAAAGACTTGGGAAAAACAAAGTTCTGCCTCGGCCTGCAGATCGAGTATCTTCCAGATGGAATTTTCATTCACAAAGCTAACTACATTAATAAATTATTGGAGAAATTCTATAGGAATAAACTTCATCCCCTTAGCACCCCAATGGTTGTCGGTTCATTGAAGCGGAAAAGGACCCATTTGACCTATGGCGATAATGAGGAAGGTACTAGGACCTAAAGTTCCTTACCTAGCTAAGTGCTATTAGAGCCTTGCTTTACCTGGCTAATTGCACAAGACCTGATATTGCCTTTTCAGTGAATCTTAACTTGCTAGATTTAGTACCTCTCCAACCAGAAGACATTGGAGTGGAATAGAGGCATATATTTAAATATCTCCAAGGGACACAAGACCTTGGTCTTTCTTTTAAAAACAAGAAAGCATATCTTTACCAAAACTGCCAAGTGTTGACCAAGGCTGCCTTTTTTCACCATAGACACTCAGTATTCATCAAGGATAACACATCATGCAGCCGCCCTTCATTCATCTCTGCCATTAGATCTGAATTCATCTACTACTTTCCACCTCAGATCTAGCTCAGCATCATCAGAGGGCATTCTGCATCTAGCTCCATAAGCTTTTGCATCATTTCTTTTCAACTTCCAACTCTCAAAGACATCAGAATCTTCACATACACACTTTCTCTATTCAACACTTGTTTTCAGCTTTCACTCCCCACATTCTTTTGTTGATAACTCTGTTAGCTTTTCCAAGTATAAAGCCTTTGTTCTTTCCACTATTTCTCCTTTTCTTTTTTCAAATTCTTGCAGCCCCATTTCCTCCTTTATTATTGACAGGTGGTCCATTTCTATCCCCTGCTTAGCTTCTTCCCATGCTTCCTTATTGACTACAAATTATCTATGGCTCAGCCACAAGCTTATCATTCAATCAGGTTCCCCTATCCCAAACCCTGTTATAGATGGGGTGTTTTCAACGAGTAGGAGTCAAATTTCGCCATCTTTTCTGTATTTCTGCCAAAGGAGGCCTCGTTTAAGCTTTACTGTTCCGTTGGCACTCAAGCCTCCAATGAGACCACACAAGTCCTTCATAGATATGCTAGTGAGAGCTATCCCTTTCTTCTCAACATTTGTGGCCTTAGACTCACTACCAGAGACTGCTAAGCCAGATCCTCTATCGTCTGCAAACACCCCCCCATACTTTGACAGGTATTCAAATGCTGGTTATATGTCGACTCTCATACTGCTAATCACAAATTGGTTATGTTTTTCTTTGTTGAGTACACTATATCTTGGAGGGTCCACTAAAACGACCTTAGTTCTACCTCATCCAATCACTCAGAGATAATTCCTTTATATGCAACCGCACGTGAATGTGTATGGTTGAGATCACTAATACATCCAATATCCATCGCTCATGCGAAACAATGAGCAATGTTGATTCCCCGTGTTAGGAATATATTGTATAGATTTTGATATGCCAAATTGTATTTTAGAATCCCCAATTTTATTCTTTAAGTCTAGGCGTGTCATAGACCATGAAAGGAAAATTAACAAAAATATAGAAATGGAAAAATACGAGAAGAATGTATGCATATGATGTATGTATACTAAATAAGCCCACACGCCCAACTCAAAGAAGAAGTCATACTGTTGAATCTCATACGAAGAAACGAGAAGCAAACGAAATTTCATGAAGTTATCTTGAAGTACAAGCATCTATGGAAAGAAAGAAGTACATCAAGGTGAATGCTATATGGACCAATAATTCGGTACAGACGAGATGGATGAAAGCTTGATGTATAAACTACGGGTCTCAGGTTTAAAACTCACTCCCTTCGATGAAGTAGGAGCTGAGGTTTGAAAAGAGAAGAAGTTAGAGATGCAGTTTGCAACCCCGCTCTAATCGATGAAGTAGGAGAAATGAAATCGATGAAGTAGGAGCTGAGGTTTGAAAAGAGAAGAAGTTAGAGATGCAGTTTGCAACCGCTCTAATCGATTAGAGATGCAGTAGGAGCTGAGGTTTGAAAAGAGATGAAGTTAGAGATGCAGTTTGCAACCGCTCTAATCGATGATGCAGAGGTTTGAAAAGAGATGAAGTTAGAGATGTAGTTTGCAACTGCTCTAATCGATGAAGTAGGAGCTGAGGTTTGAAACCGCTCTAATCGATGAAGTATGAGCTGAGGTTTGAAAATAGATGAAGTTAGAAGATGTAGTTTGCAAGTCACTATATATAGTAAGAGAGAGATGCAGTTTGCAAGTCAAAGTCAAAAGAGATGAAGTTTCATCTAACTATATTCTAACTATATATAGTAAGAGATGAAGTTTCAAAAGCTATATATAGTAAGAGCAGAGAGAATAAAATACACATAAGATGAAAGTCCCAGAAGGCATGATCTACACCACAATTATTTTAAGAAGCCTTCACGTGAAGATAAGATCTGCATCAGAAATATTTTAAGTCTCTT
>VALG01014191.1:13184-29614 GCA_009835305.1 Ipomoea purpurea | reverse complement strand
AGTGAAATGTCGATTGGTTAGGTAAGAAATAATGAATGAACAATTTATTCTATTTAATACAATTTTTGTTTCGAGATATTTTAAAATATAGAATACTGAAGCAACTATATGATTAGGTATAGTATTACATAGTGTTTCACAGATTGTCATTCAAATTTATGATGTCTAGTACCGGATGTATTTTATTATTTAGTTTATTTATTTAATCGTTTGATTTGAAAACTATCAAATATAAATTCTAAAGTTCGTTTTAACTGATTTCTATTCATTAAACACTTTATTTTTATCAAATTCGTTTTATGGTTAAATACTAAAAAGGTAAGACGCAAATATTGATAGGATACACGAATCTCTTGATGACACTATATAGCTACGTTTAGCTTAAAAAGAGAACTAGATGGATATGTGAAATTTGTAAATTCTCCGGTGCCAAATTCTATTTCATATAGTAAATAAAAATTATAAGAAGAATAAAAAAATACTTTGCAGATCCAAATGTAAATCATAAAAAATCTGCTGTCTTCTCTTCTAATAATTATATATCTACTTGATCTTATACTTTTCTCCATGTGTACATCGGTAGAGTCAGCAAATATTCCTGGTTAAAAGTCAAAATTCTATTATAAATTAATATAGTAGACAATAGTTTGTCCATATTGCTTAATACTGACCTTGAGTAGATTAACTATAATTTAGTTCCGTAGTGCAAACAAATAGGTCGATTCCACGGGAATTTTTAACGTTCCCCGAGGGCTACATAGGTTTTCCTAGAAATAATCATCATTCTTTCCCAATATATATTATTCATTTATTTTTTCGATTTCTACTTTCTCTAATTCTCGCTTAACAATCAACTGCTGGGTGGGTAAAAAGAATATTTTAATGCATTTCTTAGAGAATGTAGTACATTAGATGGGTAGGGTGGATGTTAATAGCAATTTGGTTTTCTTATATGTATTGCCTAGCTAGATAGGCTTCTTGATATTTAAGCTGAATGTTTGGAGAAATTAATAAAGATTCTCTGATATTGTTATAACTTCCAGCACCGCTCTTCTCTAAAAAGTATTCTCCTTCTCTATAGTGAAAAATAATGGGTAGTTTTTGATTTCGGTAACTATTAATTCCATTTGTACAGATAATCATCTTGGCTTACAATTTTAAAAAACTCTGTTTAATAATATGGAGAAGATATATATAAGTGGTATACAAGTTCCTATTCTAATCTAATACTATAGGGGTAGGATAAAAACAAAATTCTGAAATTTTTAACTTCCCCGCCCAAATTTCCATAAAAATCTCTCTTCCTAATAAATAGTATAGTGATTACATTACATTAACTCATTACGTCAGACAATAATTTCTGGGTTAAATTTCTATTCTAATATTATAAAATAGTGTAATATCAATTCTTTATTGTAATCTATACTATCTATACTATATATAAATACAAAATTCTAAAATTTTAACTTCCCGCCTCAATTCCTAAAATCTCTCTTCCTAATAAAATTAAAGCTATGTAAGATTATTCTACAATAATTATGGGTTAAAATATTATAGCTGTTACCTAATATTATAAGAATTGTATAATAACTATTCATAT
This sequence comes from Ipomoea purpurea, assembly GCA_009835305.1. Lineage (NCBI taxonomy): Eukaryota > Viridiplantae > Streptophyta > Magnoliopsida > Solanales > Convolvulaceae > Ipomoea > Ipomoea purpurea. The sequence goes on along the minus strand of VALG01014191.1, from coordinate 28,014 downwards.
TCTAAAACTCTCATACTCATATACCCCAACGTTACCGTGAATCTGCCCAATGAAGTATCAGGTAGCAGTTGGCCGCGTTGTGAAGGAGAAGTCGGATTCGCAATCCTCCTCTCAGTAGGGCCTGCTTGTATTTGATCGTATTTGTTTTTGGAGAAGAGTAAGGTCGCGATTAATTCGATGGATCTAAAAGTCTTACAAGGCATCACATACTTATTCAACTCGGTATTTGTTCCATTTCATGGACATAATGTATGTATTTTTTGAAATACTAGAGATCGCAGTATATTTTCATGACATTCTCTGTTGAGATATAGGTACGGATTGGCACCGCCCAATTGTTCGTAAGGCCGATTTGGACCACCAATTTTTCTCTCTCCTATATTAAAGAAATAATTATGCTAATGATGTTGTGTTAATTCTAAATTGAAAGTATTTTATTTTTTTGCTTCTATAAAATATTTATGTCCCGTGATGTTATTTGTAGAATAAATCATATCTCTGTTCTATCTACAAATATGATGTCTAAAAATACTTTTTAATTATTGGGGATATAATTTTGGAGGGGGAATAAATGTGAATGATGGATGTTACCATCTATTAGAAATTCTCAGAAGAATTATTCTACGGAATTTCGAAAGTTAAAGCTTTTTAATTATTTGTTATTATTTATTTATTCGTGGGGGATATCTCACGGAATAACGGAAGTTATAATTATATTAAAGGAGATATATCGATTTTAATGTAGTGGGTCGGTTTGGTTTATATTTGGATTTTATTGTCTTCACCGGCCTATTATAATAACTACTAGTACTTTTTGAAAAAGAACTAGCCTAAGGGCTTAGGATTATATCACACTATATAATAATCAAGAATTAATATTATTTTTTAATCATTAGATCTTTAATTATCTTTTTCTTACATATATCAACAACTATGTGAATGCAACAATAGTGAGAAGGCGATGTTTAACATAAATTCAGATTAAATAATAAATATTACTAGGATGTGGATAACAGATATTAGAATATATGCGAGTAGTTAAACAGTTAATAATACGGGGTTCTTATCACGGTTGGAGACATTATGATAGTTTTAATATAAGGATAACTCATTCAGCTATAAGATTTCATTATATTACGATGATAGAATTAAATCTTATATAATAATTATATAATTATACTTTAATATGCTTATACCTTTGGATTTTAAATTTGGCAATTTCAGTCAGAAAGAAGGAGAGGATTAGTGGATACCTGGGACTGGTGAAGTAATGTTATTCTTCTTTAGATATCTTCGTATATTCAGATACATTACATAAATAAATGCCATTTTTTCTCGCTGCATTTAATTAGATATGTCTTAAATATGATATTAACCAATGCGTTCACATTCCGTCTGATGACAGGCACAGAGGTGGAGATAGATATAATATATATATACGTAGTAAAAGAATCGCGTAAATAAAGTCGAAACATAAAAGGGAAAGTTTATATCATGTGTGTATAGTTTTTGTTTGTTTTCTAAATTATGCTTCTCTAATATGTAATTTTCTAGTGTATTCGTGAATGTTATTTTTTTTCTCTCTGATAGTATATCATATTGACGTCCATTTATATCTTTCTCGTTTTGGAAAGCTCCTTCTGATTGAACTATATGAATATGCGTTATTTTAGTAAATTTACGAATTGTAACTAAGATCCAATTTGCTATTCATGGTCACTATATAATTGTCACATTTTTTACACATTTTCCGTAAGATTTTATTCATAGGTTTTTGTTCTACCGATATAATCCATCAAATTGAGTATCTAATATTCTAATATATTCAGGTCATTAGATAATATTATCCAATTATATTTAAGAAAAATATTTGTTTTATTTTATTCATCTTCTATTGCAATTTGGTCTCATCATGATCTTTATATCATAATTATCGAATGCAACGTGAAAGTGCACATTTTTCTAACTATATAGTTACAGGAAGAACTGAATGCTAAACTCGTTCTCTGGTTATTACATTATAGTTTTAACCTTTCACACATCTCTTAAATGTATCCAACACAAAATGCTGCGAAATTATCAAGGATAAGAAGGGAAAATAGATATACTTTTCCCACCCTGAGAATATATATACTTATATCTGCGATGAATTTTCTATTCTGAATTATTCAGTAATTTTTTTCCCTGAAAATATTTAAGAATCTATGTCATATTTTACCCTTAAAATAAATAAAATATTATATTTTTCTTCCAATAAATTATGACCACGATTTGGTTCAAATCGAACAGACACTATAGTGTTAGTATTATTATTATTATTATTATTGTTTTGTTATATCCATGTAATATAGTTATGTAATGTGTGGTGTATAGTGAGTCTAGTCTATTAGTCAGGGCTGTTAGAGATAGTTATTTTAGATATCTCCTGTACTCCTATTCTCTGGTTAACCTACGAAGAATTATCTCTAATCTGGTATCAGACGACAGGTTATCGAAAACAACCAATTCTTCCTATCTCCACCGTAAGATCTCCCTCCCCCACCCACACACATGTCGACCAACTCCTCCGAGCGTACTCACTCCGCCGCCGGTACACCACGCCGGCCGCCGGCAACGCTCTCACCGGTGCACATCATTATGTCACCATGAAGCTTACGTCTACAAATTTCTTATTTTGGAGGATGCAGCTTATTCCGTTTCTTCGCGGCCAGGAGCTCACCGGCTTCGTAGACGGAAGCCACCCGTGCCCACCGGAGATGATCCTGGGCCACTCCCACAATATGGCATCAAAGACTCGGTCACCCACACAAGCAAGCTCTAAATAAAGTGTTACAAGTTTGTCCGGTTGTCACATAATATAAGATGAACATCTCGCGTCAAATTGACTTTCTTGTAAGTTCTTGTTCTACTCCCTCTTAGGAAATTTCTTCACGTTGTCAAAGTTTGGAGACCTAGTAAAGCGAACTCATAAGTACAACACATGTATTTCAGACTTAGTGTAACACTTGTTATTTGGGTGTCCTTTCTCAGCGCGGATGTTTCTGACTCTCTCCGGTAATAGTCATGTTAGCTGGTCTTTAGTTATTTTTTCTGACTTGTCGCTCCTCTCTCATTAAATTTAATTTATTATATTACTTTTCCCATCTGTGCACCGCGGTTTTTTGTATGACGATTGATTCGGGGTTTTTCGCTGCGCTTCTCTCTCCTCACTTCGGGGTTAAGATAATCCGGATCTTGTATTTTTATCTTATTGGTTCTTTGATGTTTTTTTCGTGTTTTTGTATGACGCGTCTATATGTTTTTCCGCTGCTTATACTTATAATATATTTTTACATCCGTGAGTCTAAGGGGGTGAGTAATACACAGAAGAATACTCGAGACAGACACTTTCATAATTTCTTGTGGCATATAATCACCGTCTCCAATATCTCTTTGCCCTTTAATCACTCGTTTCTGATCATACAATATGCTCATAGTAGAGCGGCTCTGCAATAGCATGTTTTGAATCGATGGCCTTTCTCTCTGGCTCGCCTCTATAGAAGACTAAGCGAGGTAAAGTTCCACATGAAGGTTACATTTTGGGATATAGATGCCTTGCAAATTAGACGCTAACTCTTGGTCGCGTATCTCATAACTTACTTACCCTCCTTCAGCATTAAATTTTGAAAGGTGCCCGCATACTATAATCTTCAAAGACTTATTCCAATTAGGAACTCCTCCATACACCGTCCTTAGTCTTTGGGTGTCGCTGTTACCCCCACATTACGCCTAACAAATCGGCATAAGATTTAGTACTACGCGATATACTCCCGTGTGTCTTCTAGGTTAGCCTAGTCTTTTAACTCCTTGTTGAGGGGATTGTTCCATTTGAGATTAGGTCGGACTTGCGTTAGTACTTCTTGAGGTGGCGCAAGACTTAGTATAATGTTGAAGGCATGTTCAGTGAACTTCGTGCGATCTTAGACTTTCCCTATTGCTACAGGCTCATCACCACATAGTTGAGTCACATCCACCCAACCCCGTAGCCTTGGCGGTTATACCTGTAGCCTAACGGCGTGTCTGCAACGGCGGGCCCCCGCGCGGACTGTCCCCTTAAAGTTATGACTCAGTGGTAAATCCAGTTACCGCTCTAGCCAGGAGCTCCTCCAGACGGCTGGCTCACTCAGACCTCTCCACACCGCAAAACTAATGCCAAGAATACACGCAGAACCCCAGGGGCTCTCACCGCCATCAACTCGGAATTCAATGTTCTATGAGGACTCTTCGGCACATGACTACTCATCGCGGGAAACGGATGAGTCCGTTTGAGGTCATGCTCTCCTCTTATATAAAGATAGTGAGATTCGGTCTGTACTCCGACCTTATGATATCCATCTTATGTGACAAGTATATAGGATATGCATCATTTGGCATTCATTTCTGTTGTGTGGATAATACAACGATGTGGACCAACGTAGTTTTGTAATACTTGCTCTTTTTACATAACTAAATTGTACACACCTGGCGTCTTCCTGGTCATCACAAGCCGCGAACCACGATCATTGTAACCATAATTGGTGCATAATGGGTGTGTTCAAGGACCAAACGCAGAGACGGGGATGCGATTCTGTGAGCGCTATATTAGCTGATGCACGGTTTAGGTAGTTAAAAGGGTTCTTAACGCAAGGATAATGCAGGAGATAGATTCTATTTGACACTTACAGTCCTGTTGGTGATAACCCAACGACTGTTCGCTAATTTTGGTTCTCATTAGCTGTGTCGCGTTCAGTGGGACTGCTACTGACAATAAGATGTTACAATAATGAAATGCACTTTCTGAAAATGGCGCCTACTCTGGAAGCGACAACGTTGTACATTAGACAATTCAATGCTCGCTCAGGGAGGTAACTGAGACCAAATGCATCCGGGGCACGTGTGTTCACTCTGCAAACGGTCTCTACGTTAAATGAAAGCCTTGAACAGGCTTTCTGGTGTTTCGCGTGTTCGTACTGCTCCGCGAGGGCCCGATGGTCTTCTCTAAACGGTTCACATGACTATCTTATTTGTCTGCCTCAGGTTCAATTTTCGGGTCCAAAGTACATGACGTATTCCTCTTTATATTTTAACAATATCAGTAGCTTCGCAGGTCCTTCCTGCTGTAGTTTAATGTCAGACGACATAATCCATGATGGGCAATGGATTCTAATTGGTGTCAGTAGCTATTGCTAGGACACCTTTAGCGTCGCTACAGTTGTTAAAAGATTCGAGATCGTGTGCGCACCATGTGCTTTTCTTCTTGGGCATTGAAATTGGTCACTAACAGGGAAATAGTGTATCATAGCTCGCATCGCACCAGCGGCGTTAATAATGTCCAGCATATCCTAGGCGGTCCGGCATGATTTTGATTCTAGAAACCCGCTTACCTCACACTTGCGGCCTGATGACGAAAAGTTTGGTCACACCGATCCGTGAGCTTATTTGATAATCCCACACAATATCGCCCGTGTTTGTGGGCGCATTAACAGTACTTGACGACAAGCATAATGCACTCACCCGGACCAGTTCGAACATTGAGGGCTCGTTAAGCGGTGTACTTCGCTACATATTAAGGGGACAATTGATACGGGTTGCGCATCACTTACCGTTGCCCTCTCCTCCACATTATCCACCGCTTTTTCTCAGATTCTGACTGGGCTGGCTGTCGAGAATAGACCTGAAATAGCCACTTAGTGGGTTTTGCTGTTTTAGTCTGGGAACTAATCATTATAGCATTGGCAAGTCGAAGAAGCAGCCGTACGGTAGCCCGGTCTCCACAGAAGCAGGAGTCATAAGCCCTCGCTGATGTGATTCAGCGAGGTTGACATGGTTAGTCTCTTTATATTACGGGAACTTGGACTACAACTCAGGGATTCCCCTAAACGACATTGTGTTGATATAACCGTACTGGCGATACCTAGTCTATTGTGGCTAATCCTGTATTTCACGCTAATAGTTACAAGCATGTGGAAATTGAGGTCATATCATTTTTGTACGAGATAAGGTTGCTATTTGCAGGAGAAGTTTGTACGTTCCAACATATGTTTCGACCACTGATCAGCTCAGCTGACATCTTCACCATAAGCCTGCCATGTTCAATACATTCGAGGTTCCTGACGCATTCTGCGTGACAAGCATTCAATGTTGTGTCTTCCCACAACCTTGTGCTTGAGGGGTGTGTTTAGTATTATTATTATTCTCTTATTATTTGTTTTGTTATTATCCATGTAATATAGTTATGTAACGTTGTGGTTGTATAGTGAGGTCTAGTCTATTTAGTCATGGGCTGTTTTAGAGAACTAGTGTAGTTTAGAGTATCCTCCCTGTACTTCCTATATTCCTCTGGTTAATCTACGAAGAAATTATCTCTAATCTATAGCAGTTCAAACCGTAATAACTATTTTCAATTCGAATTTAGAATCGAACCTGATATTTAGAGTTTATTAATATATTCGCGAAGCGGGAGACGGCCGGTTCATGTTCTGAACTGAAAAAAATAAAATCATTTATTGTTTAATTTAGCTATTTAAAAATAAATAAATAATAAAATTTAAATTAATGACGGTTCAAAATCGCGAACCGGATCCGGAACCACCGGTTCATGGTTCAGGATCCAGTTTTTTCGATTCATAATTTTAATAAACTGAAATTCAAATATTGAGTTCTAGATCTTAATCATAACCGGAAACTATCAATTTGATTGTTATAGTGTTCGGTTCAGTTCGAACTGAACCGTAGTCATCCCCTACATATAAGTAATGAATTTTAATTGGAGAATAAAAATAAATAAAATATTTTACTTTAAGTGTAGAAATGTCAATTATATATCAGGGGGAAACTTGTCTCCTTTAGAATAATTGAGGGGGCTAATGTGCGTACATGAATAATCCAGAGGGAAAATGTGCTATATGCATATAATTAAGGGAAAAAAAGTGTCATTTTCCATATGACACCAAGTATTGTAAAGTCGAGAAGAGTAGTTAATGTATGCCTAGTAAAGTGGATGCTTTAAGGTCATTATTGTTTAATACTTGTCTCAGAAAAGTGAAATATCTAACCCGCCACAGGGCCCAGAAGTATTGTGGCAGCCCAGACCCAAGTCATCGTTTTAGATATGGTTTTGTTTTACATTAATTATATAGGGGCAAAATTAGTTGTGGTGGAACAAATAACAAACCTGGTATATTCTTTAATTATTAAAATGTAGCAGTTTATTTGTTGTACAAGATGTAATTATAACATTATGTAACACTTAGAACAAAATAAGTGTTTTTTTTCGGTGTAAACCACACATTGATTGGTCCGGGTCTTTCTCTGTTCCATGGTTCACGGTCCAAGGTCAAATCCGGTTCGCTTCCGAGAGGCACAGAAAGCTTGCCCAAAGTGGAATCGTCACTTTTGTGGGGAATCGAACCTGGGTTATCCCGAAATTTCATCCCCACTTAAAGAAAGCTCATTTGCCACTTGAGGCTACCTGTTGGGTTAGATCAAAATAATTGTTAACATCGCTCTGAATATTTATATGTTACTTTATTTTTTGTATTGTATGTACATTATTTTTTTATAATAATGTATCATTAGTTTTATAATTAGATAAAATAATGGATCCACACAACTTGTGTGTGATCCATGGTCCATACATATAACTGATCTGAAATCATAGTGGTTCGGCAATTATGCTATGGAACCATAGGTCTATCATTCAATATGTATGAGACCAGTGATATGCAGAGGGTACATGTTATATTATTACAGTACAATATTTTGTATTGAAGGTACATTATTCCTTTATACTGAAGGTATATTATTATAAATAATGTACCATTAGTATATTTTAGAATTGTACTTTTCAAAAATGTACCTTACATTATATAAATAATGCAACCTTAGTATATTAAAAATGTACTTTTATTTTTATAGTGCCAGTAGCTGGTGCATCTTTGCAAATAAAAAGTGCAAGTAAAATCACATACAAAGTGCCCTATTTTCACTTACAAATGCAAGTAATGTTATTACCTTGGTTCACATTCAACCGCACTTGGTGCAACTAACTTATGACTATATGATGCACCTAGTTATTTAATGTCATCTGCACTTAGTATTGATGCTTAGTGTAAATTTTACTTGCTCCTATATAATACATTTTAGATGCACTTGTAATACATTATACTTGCACTTAGGTACACAAATATGAAACTGCTACTTGCGCTTGTAATTTGTAAATTGTTATATTTTTGAAAGGTGGCCAGTGAGGCATATATTTAAAAGTACTCAGAAATATAGTCTGGAGGGACATCGTCCGAGTACATAACTGTAGAAGAATTAAACGCAGAAGCCGCTAAACTATGAGCTAAATAGTTCTCTGATCTAGGAATAAAACCAACTGAGCAGTAATCAAAAGAAATAATACGAGCTCTACAAGCATCAATGGCGTAGCCTACGTAAGTCCGTATGTGTAGCAGCTTGATTTGTCAAATATTGTTGTAGGGTCAAACAATCTGTAAGAACGCGTACTGAGCGTTCCCCGCGATTCCAAAGCCAAGACAAGGCTTCCTTGCATGCTATTGCCTCAACCATAAGTGGTGAGAGACAATTTGATAGTGGTGCACTGAAAGCGATACATATTCCCCTTCCTCGTTGAACAAAACCGCACCAACCGCAGTCTTTCTTATAGTAGCCATAAATCCAGCATCGACATAGCATTTGCGAACCGGCTCGATGGCTTCGAATTGTAGCTCCTCCCCGGCAGCGTGCTCGGTAATTGCATGGCTGCCGGCAGTGCCTTGTTGCTGCTGCTGCTGTGTCATGGCAGTGGCGGTAATAGGGGCTTGCACGGCAGCTTGGCGGCTCATCTGGCGGAGGGTGGGGTGGACCCGTTGCCATGCTAGTGTGGCGGCTCCGGCCAAGGCTAACACTTTTCGTGGACGCAGTAGACATGCATCCCATACCGCTCCGTTTCTGGCTCTCCAAATATGATATAAAATTACAGCTGCGTGAGCAATTTGGTTAGTGTCTAAAATATTCAATAGATCACTAAACCAAGTATGAAAAATATTTGTTGTTATCATGGGGATTGGAAGGTGGGATTGAGCCCAAATGGATCTTGCATAATCACATGTGACTAAAGCATGCATTGTGTCTTCATCCATTAGCCCACACATAGCGCATGTTGATTGTATTTCCACTCTCTTTATAATCAAGTTTGTTGTATTAGGGAGAATACCACTCAAAGCTTTCCATAGGAATGTTTTCTATTTTGGGGGGACTTTTAGTTTCCACAGGTGCAACCAATTTTCAGTGCCTGTATTATCATTGAGACTACCCACAATTGTTTTGTAGCCACTCTTAACAGTATAATTACCCCCTGATCATCATGCCAATACCACATATCTTCATAATCCGGTGATACTGGAATCTTTTTTATCCTAGCCACATCCATAGGACTAAAATATCTGTCAAAATATCCGGATCCCAGGTCTGTGTCTCATGATCAATTAATCCCACCACTGCTGCATTATTTAATATGGGGGCATATCAGTATGAATCATTGGGTCTTGTTCATCCTGCAACCATGGGTGGTCCCAGATGAGAGTTGTCTTTCCATTTCCAATCCTGCGCCTGATTCCGCCACAAACCATGCTCTGAGCTGCCATTATACTACGCCAAAGAAACTGGGGTTATTCCCTATTTTGGCATCATAAAAGGTGCCTGTCGGGTAATATCTCGCTCTATAAACCGTGAGACCAATGAGTCAGGTTTTGTTAGAAATCGCCACGCCTGCTTGCCCAACATTGCTATGTTAAATGCATGCAGTTCTTTGAAACCCAGGCCACCATATTTCTTTGGTATACACAATTTGTCCAAGCCTTCCAATGGATTCCACGTTCATTCCCAGATCCCACCAATATCGGTTCATGAATCGCTCAATAGCTGTGCAAATCCCCATAGGTAATAAAAAGACACTCATTGAGAAAGTAGGCATTGCCTGAGCCACACTTTTCAACAAAACTTCCTTACCAGCTTGCGATAACAATTTATTATTCCAAGAAAGGATTCTCTGTCTTATTTTATCTTCAATATACGAAAAAGCTGCCCTCTTATTCCTTCCTACAAATGAGGGGAGACTCAAATATTTCCAAAGTTTGGTGCTTGAGAAACCCCAAGTATCTGTGCCACCTCATCCCTCTCATCATCCTGTGTATTTTCTTAGCATATACTGGACTTATGATAATTTACCACTTGACCAGATAAATTTTCATACCGTGTCAAACACTGCTTCCCGCATTTGCTTCCTGCACATTTGCTTTGAAGAATAAAAGACTGTCATCAGCAAAAAATAGGTGTGAAATAGAGGGCGCACCCCTTGCAACTCTGCATCCATGAATTTCTCCTCGTAACTGTGCCTGCTGTAGCAACAAAGAGAGTCCATCCGCACAGATAATAAACAGATATGGTGACAACGGGTCTCCTTGCCTGAGACCACGGGACGGAACAATTGGCAAACCACAAGGCTGTTACATTATAAGACACAGTAGTCACACATAACATGATAAGATCCACCATATATTATTAAAACCCAAGGCTGTTAACATATTTCGCAGGAAGGGTCATTCCATACGGTCATATGCTTTTGCCATATCCAGCTTTAAAGCACTCCATCCCATCTTTCCACATTGTTTTTCTCTTTAAAAAGTGGCCAACCTCTGCAGCAATCAAGATATTATCCGTAATCAATCTGTCAGATATAAATGCACTCTGTGTATCAGAAATAATACATCCATGAGTGGTTTCATCCTGGCTGAAATCATCTTAGCCATGACCCTATATATCACATTGCTCAGTGCTATAGGTCTGAAATCCGAAACCCGTTCTGGGATTCTTCTTCTTTGGTATTAGAACCACATCAGTATCATTCAAATTGGCTGAAAAGTTCGTGTATTCAAACAATTCACAATAAAATCCGATACATCACCTCCCACCACATCCCAGAATTTCTGATAAAAACCCGGATTTATTCCATCCGGGCCAGGTGCCTTATCCGGAAACATAGCAAATAAAGCAGTTTTTACCTCATTTTTCAAAGGGGCACAATAAGGCTTCGTTCTGTGTGTATTTGTTACCCGGAGCAAAATATTGGCATAAAAACTTTCATCCGCTTGGGACGGACTAGATGAGAAAATATTATGATAATAATCAAAAATAGTTGTTCTCATGGCATCTCCTTCCACCCAATCCCCATCATCATTCATAATTTTAGCAATTGTATTATTTTTTTTACGGTGAGAGGCATACCTGTGGTAGAATTTTTGTATTCGCGTCTGCCCCTTTAAGCCAGTGTTGTTTCGCCATTTGTTTCCAAAAAGCATCCTCCTGAGCTTCTAACCGGGCCAGGCGTTCCTCCAATCGCTGATATTCAGCCAATGAATTTTGGTCTGTGCATCCCGTAACCGCAATTGTTCTTTTTCGTAGGCACCTCATTTGTTCATCAAACTTATGGAATTTATCACCTCCTCAACGTGATAAATTTTGCCACATAATTCGATACAGGCTTGTAAACCTCTATCTCTCCTTCAGTCCATGTCGTCTCAACCCCTCCCCTACAGCCTTCATCATGGAGCCAAACCATCTCAAAACGGAACCCTCTTCCCCCACCACCTGTCCTTTCCCGAAGATTCAGAATCCCAAGGAAAAGTGCAGAGTGATCTGAGCGTCGGGTTAGAATGTTTAAACGCTTGCTTCCTCACGACATCACGCCATTCCTGCGTGACAGTACCTTGTTCTAATTTCTCCTCAATCCAGTCTGCAGTCCCCTCTCCTCTTTCCCAGGTAAACGGGTACCCTGCATAGGTAATTGAGCAAGTCCACACTCATCAATTGTTTCCCCAAAGCCACGTAATAGTGTCTCTGGATGAGGATTCCCCCCTCGCTTCTCATACTGATATAAAAGATCATTAAAATCTCCTATAATAACCCAATGACAACTCAGAGCGATGCGATAAGGATTGATGAATTCCCAAGAGTCATTCGTCTTTTCCCTTTGCGCATACCGTAATACCCCGTCATTCTCCATTTATCAAACCCCGCATTGTTACCTCAACATCCACATGATTCTTAGAGTAACTCAACAAACTTGTTGTACCATTCGTTCTCCACAATAACGCCAATCCTCATTTCGTTCCTACACTATCAACTTTAAACACACCATCAAAACCAAGTTTCACCCGGAGCCGCTCAGCGTGGTCCTGGGCACCATGGTTTCCATCAGAAATACAAAATCGGGCTTACTTACTGGACACCATTCACAATCTCCCCGAACTGTTCGTGATTACCCAAGCAACGACAGTTCCAACTCAATGTACTCTTATGACTGTTGGGCGGGTCTGGGAACCAGCACCCGCATAGACAAGTTTTTTGTTAGATCAGTCATCAACACATCACTACTCCCTCCCCCCATCCCTTCGCCGTTTGGCCGCAGCCACCACTGTACCCACCACCCTCTCGGTCCGCACACTCACCCCTCGGCCCACCTCCCTTATACCGCCCTCTCCCTCCGTCCCCTTCCCCTCCACCCGCACCAACCCCCTCACCAACTGCCCTCGACCCTCTTCTCAAACCCGCCCTCAACTCTGCCGAAAAACGGATACTGCTCCACAGGGATAGTAGCATTCCGTGGCATGAATACAAAACTTGTATAAATGCCCCAAGAGCCCACAATAGAAGCAAAAGTTGTGCAGACCGCTCAATTACTTAAACGAGACCCAGCATGTAGATTTATCTCGTTTTAATTCATGCGCCTCTTAATCGGTTTGTCCACAGGGGATAGCCACCCGAATGCGAAGAAACTTCCATGGCACATTCAGAAAACGGTCATCAAACTTACAAACCGCCAAGAAATTACAACTGTTCCAATATTTTCTCTGATGTATGCCCCATTGGTAACCCACCTGCACCCACATATCAACCGTATCCAGAACCACATCCTCCGGCATCATACCATCAATAACTGGTCTACAGACTAGGGTTGCATTTCTCATACGCCCATGGCCCATCATTCAAAACATGTTTCCATGTCCTTCTTGTGGGAAGAAAACAAACTGAAACAGCCAAGGTTGGATTTCCGTTACCTGGACCCCTTGCACCGGTTGCCAAACCGAGGGCTAGGACCTCCCGCATGAATTCCAATTTGACTAACTTATGTGTCAAGGAAACGGCCAACCAATGACCAACGGCCGTGCTCCCCCGGCCATCATCCACTCCGTCCAGAACCGGTTCAAATCCTCTCCTTCTTCCGCCGCAATCACCATGTCGGCCCATTGGTCGCGTCACGCCATCCACACCATCTCCTTCTGGCCGAAGACGCCATGCATACAGCGCCAATCGTCGTGCTTCGTCGTCACCAAAACCGGCTATTGCCGTAGGAAAAATATGGAAGCTTTAGGGAAACCCTAGAATCAAACCCTAGTAGTGGAGAGAAAACCCTAGATTTCTAGGAGAGAGAATTTTGTTGTAAATGTGTTATATGTTTGCTCGATATTGCACGATAATTGCCTGCTAGTAATTTGGGACCAAATCAACCCTGTCTATAATATCGGATGTAATATCCATTAAAAGTGGTTCTAAAACCCCTGTACCTACTCGAAAGTGATCATTTCAACGATGGAGGATTTTGGTCACCAGAGACATTATACCGGATAGGAAGCAGTCCCATTTTTGGCTGAAGAGAGTAGCATGCAGAGAGCTTCCACCATCGGACGACGTGGGTGAACTCCAAGCTTTAACACTGAGAATGACCAAGACCGGGCCTAGGTTCTAGACGGCATGTTCCCAATCTAGTTTTTATTTTCGGTTTTTGCAATTTGCTTCAATTCATAGTAAGCATTTTTATTTTTATTTTGGAAATCAATTCATAGTAAGCTTAAAACATATGTAATAGTTTTTTTTTTTTTTTTGAAAGCTGTAATTGTTTAAGTTAATCGTTTCATTTTAATTAATAATCTATTAATTTCAACTTTTAATCTATAATTAATTAATTATATATTTTTCCATTCGAGATAGACGAAATGTTTCAAACTAATTGATTCTAATATTAGAAAGAGAGTATCATACGTCATGGGGACAACATCAATAACCATTACAATAATTGTGCCATTTCAGACAAATATGACTCTTCAATGTGACGTTTATCACGTTAGATATAGTAAAGTTGAAAAAAGAAAAAAGTTATAGAGTCAACTACATAAAGTGATCGTAGAGTCAAAACTCCAACTCTTTTACCAATCAATTTTCATTAAACCACTAATATTATCAGCTACCCATCATAACAAATTTTTGAAAAACAACTATTTGCTATCTACTATGCTAATTTCAAAGCACACATAAAAACATGAAAGTTTGATACCATACCACTTTTTCGATCCACTAGCCAATCTTCTTTACATTGGTTAAATTATAATCATACATGTTTTAACCGTGAACAAATACTTTGAATAACATAACTATGACATAGATCTAAGTTATCATCTCATTATCTTGATATTTGTGGCCAGCATTAAATTTATTTGTAACGTACGTAACGTTTTATGTAACATTTGAAACATCAGCAGAAGTAGTGAAAAAAAGAAACAGCGATTAATAGTGTATATGAATCCTAATTTCACCAAATCATAAAGAAAAAAAATAGTTCGACACCATATCATATTATGTGGAATAAACACCCCTAATGTGATAATCAAATTCGACACATATCAAATTCACCCTAAGTGTAAAAATGCCTGAAAAAAGTCCAGGAACAGCTCCGTATCGGTGGTAACTCAGT
>VALG01014191.1:0-13085 GCA_009835305.1 Ipomoea purpurea | reverse complement strand
TTAATCCACGAATCACATTCTCGCTCTTTGTTTTCAAAACCCCCGATTTTTCGTGTTTTGTTGTATTTATTGCAAACCGTCCATCATAAATCATTAGGATTAGCTCAGTAAGAATTGTAGTAGCTAGTGCTTAAGTCTCCACTTCCCTGTGGATCGTTTTACCTGAATTCCGGGTATGTAGATTTGGTGTAAAAAGTATGAGCTACAATCAATTAACGAAACTCGATCTTATTTTTCTCGTTAATTAATTTTCTTTTTTTAGGTTTAGAATATCGTTCTTTGAAGTCGATCTTTGCCCCTAGAATATAAAATCAAGGCAACATGGTGTGCCCCTAATGTGCCGAAATGACAAAAGCGATAGATTAAAGTTAGGCATCAAAAATGAAAAAAATTAAAATTGGCACCAAGAAGTGCATAAACCTTAAAGTCATGAGACCAAAAATGAAATTAAGCAATAGTAATGAGTTGATTAATCAAATTTTGTAAGTAGCTTAGTGCTTCGTAAAATGCTAAAATTCAAAGCTTTTTCGATCAACATACATTTGAGCAAAAATGAATATTAACTTAAATGTATTGTTACATGCATGTAATCAGCCTATCAAACTAAAACACTTAATTTACCAAACATCTTTCTACAACCAAACTAAGTTTATAAAGATCTAATCAGATTGGCACTATTGCTTAATCAGAAGGAAATAAACTAAATGATGTTGGTGTTAAAATAAATAATGATGCCATGAGTTCTCAGTCTAAGAATCTAGCGTAGATAGATTTGAATAAGCAATCAACCACGTCTGCTCAAACCACAAACTATACGATGAACAGGGTATCCCGTCAATCTAAAAAGACTTAAACTAAGCCAGTAATCTCACATTATATAAAGTCTGTGGCCATACAACATATGGCCTTATAGCATCATGATTGGTAAGATTATTTGGAGTTTCTGGATCTTCTAATGTAAAGCTCAGACTTTCTGGAAAACTATTTACATATTTATAAGTTATCTGATTCAAGAAAGAACCAAACCAAGGTCAACAGAAAACGAAATATTGAGGTTAGGCTGGTCTTTGGCCCAAACAATTTCTTTAAGTTTAAAGATTCTTGGACACTCAACAGGATCAGATTCTCCTACCATGATTCTCTCCACGTGTCGCCTGCCTTTTGAATTTTGCAGCATGGCATGTTGGTTTTACTCTTGTACCATTTTTTATTTCTATTATTCTCATACACACTCAAGTCACAAGAGATGTTTCTATATAAGTGTAAATAATATGGCCAATAATCTGCTTCAATTTGCAATCAAAAAGCCACGTAGAGCACAAAATGAATATAGGAAAGAAATGCAACAAATAGATATTCGTGTGTGACAGTGGGTGCAATAAAATTTGAGTATCCAATAAAAAAAATAAAAGAAGATGTACAAGCACATCATTCCATGGCTAATGCTTTCTCTAGAGCAGGATTCTCGACTGCCGCCCTTAAATTTACTACTCTTTTTTGTTTTTGTTGTTCTCACTACTGACTCTGAATTTGTGAGAGATGCTTCTTCATAAATGTTGTAAAATACAATTTTCCATTATATCTTTTTTCAACAATATATCATTTATGTTCACCCGCCTCTACCTACACCTGAAACATCATCATCCTATCCATATCGTCGTATCATATTCCTATCCACATATCTATCCTATCCCTTCTATAGTATATAATAAAGCTCTTATATAGGTCTTGTGAAAATTGAATGTTGCATTTAATTTTTCACGAAGCACCATATACTTTAAAGATGAAAGTCTATAAAATTAAATGGCTTTAAGAGTTAAAATTACTTTAAGATGGAAAGATTAAATGCAACATTTAATTTCACATCTAAAGCCATATGGCTTAAGAAGCATGAACGCAACCTCAAAGTCATAAGTTGAAATCAATATTAGCAGTAGGTATTGCTTAATATTTAAGCATTGATGAGTGCAATGAGACTACGGAGACAAAGATGCGTATTCGCTGGAATCCTCGGATCACTATCCAACAACACTCCCAACTAATTGAGTGAAGTAGCACTAGTAACATTAGATTATATTCCGAATATTATTCTCATCTTTATTGATTACACACTTAATTCGATAGTATTGGTAAGAAAAAAAATCAAGTCTAGACTAAGATTGTGGGGTGTGGGGGGGGTTTTGTTTTAAGGCATTGTATGTTGCTACATCTAGAGTTAGAAATATCAAAGTTACCCGCAGCGTAGCCTCAATGGTTTATGCGGCAGTATTGGTAAGGACCAAGTAATCGGCGGTCGCAGTTGGGAAGTATGTCCAAAAGTGTAGATTCCTGTGCGTACCCATCTGCCCATTCCTAGCTAAACCCATTTGACACCGTGATTTCATTTTCCCACAAGCTCTGTCGGTCAGAGGGGGGCCCCTTAGCTGGGATTCAGTCTTTTGGTAAGAAATTCAATCGTCTAAAAATTTGATCAGTGGTGCTCAAAATGTATTTCATAATTCACATTTAGTGTTACAAGTTTTAAAATTTATAAGATTGGAAGTACCTATGTACGTAAACCAAGACTATGCTGTCTAATGGTAACCGCTTGCGACTTCATTTGAAGGTTGTGATTCGAGCCTCAGATACGTACAATGTAATAGACCAATCAGCATTAAAAAAACAAAATCTATGTACTAAATTTTTAATATGTTTAAGATTTGTAGAATCACCCACCTTAAATATTATTTTATTGTAAATGAGTATTAGCTGGCGATAATTTTGTCATAGCGAATTCACACATTAATAATGATGAGATAACAAAAAATGTTATATATGAATAAATCTCATATAGTAATATTGGTTATAGAGTATATTTTCCGTGCATCGCACGGCGACAAGGATACTAGTTGTAAGTTAATGGAGGATTTCTAGAATTTGCGGAATTATTTGAAATTAAGACATTTAATATTTAGCCTTACTAGAGGATACCAGGCTATGTGGGGCTCTAATGGTACCCGGTTCGACTTGCCATTTGAACGTTGTAAGTTCGAGCCTCAGTGAGGCGTTGGTGCTCTTTGTGTTCAGTAGGTGAGAATAGGTCTATCAATGTAATAGAGCTAGAACATTCAACAAAAAAACCTTTACTAGAGCATAATCTATATGAACAATTTGAATTCAGTTAAGAATCTAGCCCACATGATCTCAGTGTCAAATTTACTAAATTTGTTAAGAGGTATAGTCATAATATAATACCTCTAGTATCTTCACATACATATTCACAACAATCTCCCGATGGATATTACTATCTCAGCTCACGCCGCGTTAAAAGAGCACACTAGAAAACCCCAGTGAGAAAAATCTAGTTATTGTTTAAAGTATTGCATCCATGAAGTAGAATACCTCTAGTATTCTTCACGATACATTTATCACGACAGTCTCCCATGGACATTAACTAATCCTCATGCTCCCCGCCGTAAAGAAGCAAACTAAAAACCCGCAGGAGAAAGAATTTATTGGAAGAAGAGAAGCTTGGATCTAGTGTGAGAAGGAGGAACTGAAAGTATGTGTGCTTAAATTGTTAATGATTTTGTCTCGTTAGAATAATATTAATTAGAAAAATAATATCAAACCAACATTCAAAGAAAAACTTTTATCGTTCGCCCACTCAGATTGATCTAAGGCTACGGCCCAGTGGGCGCTTCCCCACTAGAGATGAAAACTTCAAACCTACACGCTTTAAGTCTAAAACATACCACGAACATGAGGGGGCAGTAAGCAGGGTATAGTTTAAGGCGTGATGATGAGTTAGTCATCAAGAGCTGAGCACATGAAGAAGAAGAAGAAGAAGAAGAGAGAAGAAGAAGAAAAGAAGGAAGAAGAAGAAAGAGAAGAAGAAGAAGAAGAAGAAAGAGAAGAAGAAAGAAGAAAGAGTTCTTTAA
Source organism: Ipomoea purpurea (assembly GCA_009835305.1). NCBI lineage: Eukaryota > Viridiplantae > Streptophyta > Magnoliopsida > Solanales > Convolvulaceae > Ipomoea > Ipomoea purpurea. Next base: position 9,165 of record VALG01014191.1, on the reverse strand, counting down.
AAGCCATTTGAGCGGTTAAGGTGGGCCTTGGTGATTTCGCCAACGTCTCAGTCAAAGGATTTTTAGAGTTGTTTATACTTTCTTCAACCAAGCTTCTACTGAAAACAAAGAAACCGAATAACGCCTGAAGAGAAGAAGAAGAAAGGATCTCTTAAGCGTTGAAGGTTGCCTTTCGTGATCGGGCAACTTCTCCAGTTCAAAGTATAACAAAGAACCAATAAGGCCTGCACTGAGACTCGCAACCATAAACCTTCCAAATGAAAATCCAACCTAAGTACCATTAGACACGATATCGGTTTTATAATAGGGATTTTAGAGTTAATAAGTACTCATGAATTTTCAGGTAGCAAGAGGATGTGAGCATAATGGCGCTGTTGCAGGAACCTAGCCTGAGAAAAGCTATGGGAAGCTAGGAGCCTGAGTAGCTTAAAATGACCTGAAGGGCCTGAAAGGGCGTTATAAAGCTCGCGAGCTGAAAAGGGAAGAGCTGTTAGCTTAGGCTGTTATGATTGAAAGGTGTTTGTAAAATTAACTTTTGCATAAGGCTGATAATATGTAAAAGACTAAAAAGGACATCTTCATAAATTAAATAGTTGTTGGTATATATTAAAATTAAGCATTCGTTTCAAAAAAAAAAATAAAACATTTTAAAAAAAACATTACCATGATCGATGATCTAGCATCCCATAATGAAATAGCAATATTGTCAAAATTGGTTGAAGCCATATTGCTAGATTAATAATATAATAATAATAATAATAATACATAAAATAATGAATAATTAATTAATATAAGGCATTGACGTGAAAGTTGGGGTAGGGAAGAGAAATGTTTAATTCATAAGGTTAAAATATATCATTACTTTAAAAATAATAAGGGTAAAGATGGAAAAAAAAGTTAGAAAGCTAGTAGCTTATTTTGAAACGCTACCTAAAGTGGCGTTTCAAAATAAGCTCTTATTTTAAGCTAGGAGCTTATTTTAAGAACATTACCAAACAGATCTATAGCTTATTAGTAGCTTAAAATAAGCTATAAGCTCCTAGCTTAGCGTTGCTAAACAGAGCCTAGTTTTATCAAAAAATATATAATCTAGTTTTATGGGCTATGTTTGGCAAGTCTAGCTATAAAAGTAGCTGAAAACTGAACAGCTGTTAACTAGCTGACTATGTTTAAAGTGTTTGGTAGTTAGAATTAACTTTTTGATAAGCGGATAAATGTAAAAAGACTAAAAAGAACATTTTCATAAAATTTAAATTATGCGATTATTATATTGTTTTTATATTATTAATTATATGAGACATATTTAATTTATAAAAAAAATTGTTTTTATAATATATATGAGATATATATAAATTAAAACAAAAGAAAAAAAATTAATTGGGAAAGGTAAAAGATGTCATTTATTTATGAACGTATAATTGAAGTTAGAACTTTAAGGAGTTGCTGGGCGGCGAAGAGTAAGATGATGAATAAAAATATAGGAGCCCGCATGGGTAGCTCAACTGGTCATAGAGGTGAAACTTTAGAAGAATGACCAGGATCGAGTCAGGCTCCTTGTGCGCAGTGAGCACCGGTCTAGCCTCTGTGGTTCATGTTCAGTTGAGTCACCATGATTTACATCCTCGAAAATGCTAAAAAGGTTTTAATGGACAAGGGTAAATGATGTTATTTGTTTAAAATAATAAGGATAAAGATTGAAAAAAAAGTTAGGAAACTATTAACTTATTTTTAAAACAATATCTAAGGTAACTTTTCAAAATAAGCTCTTATTTTAACCTACTAGCTTATAGCTTATTAGTAGTTTAAAATAAGTTATAAGCTACAAAATAAGCTCACTGGTGTGAATAGATACCTATGACTTTATGAGTCTCACTGGAAAGGCTCATGAATAGATACTGGTGGGGTAAGAGTAATGATGGCATTCACTGGTTGGCATGGACAAGATGTGTACCAAGAAGTATGGAGGCATGGGTTTTAAAAGGGCTGCATGAATTTAATTTGGCTCTTCTAGGGAAGCAAGGGTGGAGATTGTTGACTGCCCGGATCTTTAGTGGAAGAATCTTTAAAGCAAGGTATTTCCCTAACACTACTTTTTATGAGGACACACTTGGTGGGTAATCCAAGTTTATGTGTGAGAAGCATAATGGCCAGCCAGGACCTTATTCGAAGTGGCTGTAGGCGGAGAGTTGGCAATGGAAGAATGACTAAAGTCTGGGACCACCCCTGGTTGCCCTGACCCTCATGACCCGTTTGTTCACTCAGATTAGCCTATGCAACATCCTGATTTGATGGTGGCTGACTTGATAGATTATGACCACGGGATTTGGAAACAGGATTTAATTTTGCAATTATTTATTCCCAGGGATGCTAGTTTGATTGTACAGACCCCCGTATGTGTGGAATTTTAAAGATGATTGGTACTGGTCGGGAGACATTAGGGGAATATATACGGTTAAAAATGGTTATAAGCAACTTGGAGAGATTAATGGCCCTTGTGATGCTTTATGGAACAACATTTGGAAACTACAGGTTCTCCAAAATGCGAAGTTTTTCTATGGAGAGCCATTACTATTTTTGCCAACAATTACTAATTTGGTTAGAAGAAGGGTGAGATCCAAAATGTGTGCCTCTGCTTTGTGGGATACTTGAAGAGGATGTTATGCACATTTTATGCAATTGTGTTTATGCTAGACATGTGTGGAATATTTCACAACTCAAATCCCTAACTTTGGTGATCATGATTTTATGCAGTGGTGGAGCTTTGGCTTGGGAACTCCAGCAATATTTGCTGTTTTCTAAAAGAACAAATATGTGGAATTACTCTACGAATTATGGAAGGCCCCGGAACATGGGCGGTTTGGCGATTTGGCTTTGCCATACCCGACGCAGGCTGTGTGCCTCCTTTCATCGTGCCTGGGCCGCATGGAGCAGCTCCAATGCCCTCGGCAGTCCCACGCGAGTACAAGCACGCTGGCTGCTTTGCCGCAACTGACCGCATGGAGGTACTGCATTCCTCTACGCCACCAAGCTGCCGCATCCCCCCCAAGACGCTTGTGATATGTAGTACGAGATGCGGTTTTATGGGCCCCACACGCCCCCCAACTTTCAGCTTTCTAACGTGCGCAATCCGGAAGGTGTTTTTATAGCAGCCAGTAAATGGCCCTATTCACTTGTCCATATGACCCCCTTCTAGCTGAAGCTATGGCAATACGTGAGGCTCTCTCATGGCTAAAGGACCACAATTATCACAACATTGTTATCTTGACTGACTGCGTTGTTCTCGTTTTAGCCTTTCGGACGTCAGTTCTTATCGTTCGTATCTTGCATTGTTTTAGATTCATGTTTACGGTTGTTTAATTCTTTTCCAGTTCATTCATTTCAGTTGTACGCAGAGCACCAATCTGGTGGTTCTATATTCCTTAGCTAACATGTAAGGCTGGTTATGAACGTTCAGTCTGGAACGAGTCCCTCTCCATCTACCTTTGATAATTTATTATTGTTTTAATGCTAATATTATGAAGTTTTATTTCAAAAAAAACTCAATAAGCCTGAAACCAGATGATCATATAATATAAGTTTTGTATTATGTGGTCAATCTTAATCATACAATTCATTAAGCATGTTAGCTCCACATATTAATCAAATCTAACTAAAATCAAAAACATGTTTGTTAATTAATATTAGTAGACAGAACGTTTGGTGCGCGTTATATGTCTCGGGGAGTAAAAAAATGAAGTGAAATTTCAACTATTGGCATCATGTCAAATCAACTATCCCAGAAAGAAGACCAAAAAAAAAAAAAAAAAAAAAAAAAAAAAAAAAACTGTGGGTGACATGAATAATAATTTTGCATTAAGTTCAAAGTTTAAGTGTATAATAATTAAAAGTATTAAGATACTTAAGTTCAAAACTTAAGGTGCGCTAAGTTATTAGCGTGAGAAGAAAGAGGCTAAGTAAAGCGCAATCTAATGTGTGAAAGTTTATAGCTCTTAAAGTGCATTATGGTTTAAAGTTTAACAGTTGCGTATGTTTAAGAAATTTGTTTTTTGTTTTTTGTTTTTTTTTTTTTGGTTTTTTTTTTTTTTTTTTTTTTTTTTGTTTTTTGTTATACATGACGCCAAATAGATATGCTCCATCAAACCTCTAACCTTTGTGGATAAACCTTCACAAAATGGGGTGGCTGAGTGTATATAAGAATATATAATAGACATTTGCTTGAAACTTCAAAAGCCATGTTGTTTCAAATGAATGTCTTGGCACAATCTTTGCTTCTCCATTGAATCCCTTGATATATCAATGCTTCAATTGACTCTAAATCTTTTTAAAAGCGTTAATTCCAACAATAGTAGTCCTCCAACTATTATGATTTTTCAAATTTTTTTCTCGTCTTTTAATTTGGACGAAATAAACCATTGACTATCAGAATTGTTTCACCATTAGTCTTTTTGTTAACCAAGAGTTAAATAGGTGTTAAGTTAATGGGTAAAATGGTCCTTTCCATAACTAGCTCTCTTGGAGTAAAAGGGTCCTTCCCATAGCTAGCTCTCTTCTTCTCCCAGGTTAAAAGACGGCGACAGAATAGAAGCAATGAGGGACTTAATCCAAAGAAATTTTGGGTTGACTGAGATCTGATCTGATCTGCTGCATAATACTTTTATTGTGTATTATATTCCTGATTTGGCATGGGAGAAGATATGAACTTGCAGTTGAAAGTTGAGAAACACCAAGTAAGAGTAAGTAATTTAATGAAAACCGTACCAATGATGAGCTAGCTGACTTTGGCATATATAAACAAACAGGTAGATCAGAGATTACACCAACGAAGTGCAGATGAGATGAAATTAAAGAAAGAATAATGTTCTGTCAAAAAAAAAAAAAAAAAAGAATAATGTTGAAATTTCCTAAATGGAAATTTAGGAAGTTAAACATGGGGTAAAACTTGATCAAATATAAACTCATCATAGGTCAAGTGGTTTTCTTCTAGGTTTTACAGCAGGCACTGCACCAAGCTAGCTCGATCTTGACCTTGTTAAGTAAACCAATTACCTAAACAACATCACAGCTCACATTGCTTGCTAGCTTTGGGATATGCAGTAGTCTGATCTAAGCTGAGATCAGAGTATTGCAGCCTGCCTGCAATTAACAAGGAAATGCCAAATCTATTATGCTTTGAGTGAGGCTAATTTACAGGATAATAGGATGCCAAATATGGAGAATTAGACAAGTTAACTTTCAGAATTATACTTTGCCTTGTAAATCAATATCATTCACCCAGAGATATGCAGAATGTACAAACTATATATGTTAGTTGCTCAATCTGCAGTAGCATTCATAATCAAAACCAATTAATTTGGCTGTCAAACAATATATATGTACTGCATTTTCTGAAACAAGGATGGCAATTATGTTAAGTGATAGTATATTGGAATTGAATAAGGAAAAGAAAGAGCGAGCATTTAGGTTTTGTGACCACTTTCATGTGGTAAAAACTCCTAACTTTTTCAGTTCTTTTATTAATGATTATGTTAAATTTACCATTGTTCTTCAGAAATTTTAGTTAACCAAAAGCTAATAATAGAATTTTAGCTCATATTTTTCTTCTTTCACCCAAACTATACTCCAACTCCACAACTTAGTAGCTAAAAACGCACAAATGTATGTAGGCCCTAACATCCATTAGGTCAATATTAGGTCAATGGTTTACGTATGCCAGTATTGTGCATAGTAAAATTATACAAAAATTACAAATACGGGGATATTGCATGACATGCTATATCTATCCCCAAAATATCAATGTAGTAATAATGGTTTAAATGCAGTACGTAAAGATATTTTAATTCAAAGAAGAACTTTGAAAATTAAAGTATGGAAGGCTAAGACAAGGACTTGCTCTAACAGGGAGAAATTATGAAGTTGATACAAAGCATTCTTATAAAATAAACTCAATATATAGTTTACAGCATTATACACAACACAATCATCATTCTAATCAACACAAAGTAAAGCTTTATGAATTCAGTATTTCAATGATAACTAAAAACCAAACTTCAAAATGTATGAATCACCAGAAGCAGAGTCCTATGAATTGGGCACACTGCAAATCCTTGCTAACCTGTGGAAAGAATACACTTCAAACATCCTGGTATATATCAAAATATAACTACATTTAAATTAATGCTCATACACAATTAAGAAACTCAATTAGATTCATGCGGTAATATGGGTTTACTCTCAATATGATCCCTTAGGTTTACGGGAAAGCCCACAAACGCTATCCGAATGTGTGCTCCAAGTGAAGCCTACCTTGTAACCCTAACCGGTAAAAGGTCACAATAAGGTAAACCAACTTATTAGGTTGTCCATAGTTAACTTATTCAAACCAAGAAGGTCAATAGACAGTTCTCATGGGTAGTTGAATTTAGAGCAACCACATTTTGGTTTTTGGCAAGTTTTTTGCAGGTCAGAAAACCATAATGGAGTTTTTACACAAATGGGAAGGGAGGTTTTTGGCTTGTTTTTGTGGGCCCTATATGGTGAGAGAAATAGGCAAGGTTCTGGGCGCCTAAAAAGTAAAAAGATACCTTTACTTTTTAAACCTACAAAAAACCTCAACAAATGAGTTGCTCTTAAAACCTTGTGGTAACCAAATCAACTGTCTAACCAACTTGGTTAAGAGGTTGTCCCTTCAATACAAACCCTTGACCACATGCAAGGAGAGCCTCAATTCAAGCCTTCCGAACTCAAAAAAAAAGTGTAGTTTCAATTTCAAAAATAGCTTCTATGTGTTATTATATTGCAAAGGCATGCATTCGATAAGTAAGCATGGCTCTTTTTCTTTGGATGAAAAAGAAATTGTCACCCACTACTGGTATGTATTGTAAACCCACGTAATAAATACGCAAAAAATTAAAGAGGTAAACTATATTAGGAAACCTTGTGCAATGGGGTCGGCCGAGACTCCAAAACAATCTATTCATGACCTTTTGGTAGGTAAAATCACTCTTTTGTTTATACGGAGTATCCATTATTTTTGTAAAAAGTTAAAAATAAAAATTAGTGATGATAGATGTGCTCAGGCTGAGGTCAGTGCTAAAATTAGGACATGTAATACATACACAGGCAATTTAATTGCAATTCACACGTACCATTCAATTCGTTTATTTAAGAAGAATTAATCATCATCATCATCTTCAACATCATCAACTTCTTGTATTTGGTCCACTGTAATTAAATCAAATGACAAAAAAACAGTTAAGAATAAATTGAACAAAATCCATAATTCAAAAAAAAGACATACTGTGAGAGAAAAGAGGCAGACCATGGCGAATAATGATGGGTTCGATTCCATAATTCCGCCGGTGCTCATTAAGTTTTTGGGCAGATTCCTTAACAGGGACGGGGCAATTTAGTAACTCAATTAACGCCAGTGTGTTTACATCTTCAAAGCCAGTTGGAATAGCTTCCAATTTTGTACACTTTTTAAGGACAGGCGAGTAAGGCAACGAAAACTGATCCCCTCCATCGACTTCCCAACTTTCAAGGTTTTCAGCTTCAAGGTACAAGAATTTTAGCTTACGGAAGTTTCCCTCTGTGGGTTCCCAATCTGAACCATCAGACACTTCTTTGAGTTTCAGTACTTCAAGATTGGGCAACATGCCAATTACGTTTATTTCACTCCAAGGCAAACAAGTTCTCTTCAGTTTCAATTTCTTGATGTTGAGGTTGTCGTGGGCAAAGACTCCAGATTCTGAAGGCCTGTTGGTGATCCTTTCCGGAATGCAATCATTAATGTCTCCAGCTTACCCAAACTTCCAAGATTCTCAAGGTTAGCAGGCTCTATGGCCTTTGGACTTGGCTTAGATCCACAATAATCCCCAACTTTTTTTTACATTTGGAATCCTTGAAAACACTTCTTTGGTACAATGGTCTAGACTCAACCAGTACAATGTGTGCAAAGCCTCTTTGACCTCACTTGGAGGATCCACTGAAAGAGCATAGCTAACCTCAACATGCCTTAGCTGTGGTGACTCCAAAAGTTTAGATGGCAAACACATATCACTGAAGCCCATTCCATTCTGAGAAATAATAAGTGTTTGCAAATTTTGAGTCCTAGAAACTATATCCACCAGCTCTTCAGGACTTAGACAGTCATCCAAGGCTATATCCATGTACCTCAGAAGAACTAGATCCCTTAAACTCAAAGAAGACTTCATTAGATAATGGAGGTAATTCAATCAAATCCAACCACTCTTAACAAGTTAGGACGGTAAACACTCCGCAATAAGTGTTGGAATAGCATCTCTGTGCAGAAAGATAAGGGAGCGAGATTTGTCCAAATTATGGCAAACATTAAACAGTTTCCATAATTGGTGGCCCAAAACTTAACCCACGAAATCCCTCGATTGCTTTACACTTCCACCACCGTTGCTAATGTTGTACTTCCAGTTATCATCATTTACAATTCTTCACTGTTCTAAATTCTTCTCCCATGCTACCCGCTGAGAAAAGTTCTCCATCTTCCAGCTTTGTTCACACCAAAAAGTCATGGCAACAGATCATGCATTCATGCAATGTCTTCACTTCACCATTAGAGCTCTGATTGCGAATGAGAATCATACTTCTACTAATAAGAGCTTGTAAGTACTCAAGAGCTGTGTCTTCTAATGCCCTGCCCATATCTTTCAATTTGTTGCCCATCTTTTCCAATGACTTGTGGTCACAATCTTGCAATTCATTGTCCATTACTGTCTTGTCCATGTCTTCCACTACTGTCTTCTCCATGTACTTTAATTTCTTCCCCCATCTCATCCAATGCTTTTTTTCATGTCTTTCAATGCGTTGCCCATTCACTACTTTCACAAACCCCTGGGCAATCCACAACCTAACAAGCTTTTTGACCCTAGGCAATCTCACTGTCTTTCTGGAAAGACTCCCAAATGTAGGAAAACAAGGTTTCAAATGCGGAGGCAAGTGTTTGTAACTCAAAGCTGGAATTTTTGTACATTGTTCATCAAGTGTTAATATCAATGCTAATTCTTCTTTAATTTTCTCCCATTCAACCAATGATTCTTTACTGATCAAAATCCCCGCGACTACAACTATGGAAAGGGGGGGTCATCCTTTGCATTGTTTAGCGATTTCCTTCCCAAAGTTTCTGCCATAATA